>JAJPUD010016262.1:4135-34633 GCA_023553655.1 Myrmecobius fasciatus | reverse complement strand
AGACATCTATTACTTTAAGACAGTCAATGTATTTAGTCTTTTTTCCCCCTTAGATCAGGGTGTCAAATTCAAATAGAAACAGATCTCTATAGGTGATAGACTTAGGTCAATAGACTTAGAAAACTACAGATTTTCATTACCTACGACATACTGTATTTTTATCTATTTTGTTAAACATTTTCCTAATTATATTTGAATCTGGTTTGGGCTGTACTCAGGAGTTTTTGTAGAGCAGCTAGGTGGCACAGTGGATAGGAAGACATCTTCTTGAGTTCAAGTCTGGTCTCAGATATTTATTAACTGTGTTACCTGGGCAAGTCACTTCCTCACCTGTAAAATGAGCTGGAAAAGGAAATGGCAAATCACTCTTACTACTTTGCCAAGAAAATCCCAACTGGGGTCACAAAGAATTATTATGGGCTGCATTCTGACATCTTTTGTCTAGGCTAAAGCATACAATATCTGATTGTCTAAGAGTTGCAACATATAAGAGTGGAACTCCCCTTTGATGTAGCTTTTTGTAAATGGAACTGCTGGTGGTAGAAATACCTTGTTTACCTTAGTATCTTTAGCACACTATCATCTTTTTCTATATTATCTCACTAAATGATTATGTCACCTCCCCTCAGTTTAATAATCATTCCTATGCAAATTATTCTCAGATTTATTTATCTAATCTTATTCTCTTTCCTGAATTGTACTCTTGAAACATTGCTTACATATCTTGAAAATGGATGTCCTGCAGGTATTTCAAACTCAACATGTTCAAAACAGAACTCAAACCCTATTCTCTTCTAAACTTTCTTTCTCTCATCAAGAAAGCCACTATTTTTTTTAGATAATTAGGTTTGATACTTTGATGTCATCTTCAACTCATTATCTTTCATCCCTCCTATCCAATGTGTTGATTCTGCCTTCATAACATCTCTCTTGTACACATCCTTCTCTTTTCTGAAATTGCCACCAGTTTAATTCAAGCCCCCATCCCCATCCCACTCTTGGACCATTTTTCTAGATTGCTGATTTGGTATCCTTGACTCAGGCCCTTCCCCACTCCATTGTTTTTCCTCTTTTTCCTCTCAGCTATCAAATTAGTATTCTTAAGATATAGATCTGACCATTTCATCATCCTATTCAGTAAACTCCACTGGCTTCTTATGACTTCCAGGATAAATATGAAATCTTCTGTTTGGTTTTTAAAGCTCTTTATAACCCAGCTATTTCATATCTTGCTAGTCTTCTTCTATATACTTCACTGGCCTCCACATACTCTATATGATTAAGCAACACTGGTCTCCTATATTTCCCAACTCTGCACCTTTTCATTAGCTGTCTCCTACATCCAGAATGCTTTCCCCTCCCCACTTCCATTCTCATCGCTTGCCTTTCTTTATTTCATGCCAGACTCATCCTATAATCTACCTTCCTACAAGAGACCTCTTCCATTCTCCCAAACAGTTACAACCTTCTCTATTGGATTATTTCCCATTATGAGATTTATAGATTTAGAACTGGAAAGGACCTCTGAGATTATAATTTTTTTAAAATGAGAAAACTGAGGTGTCTGAAAGTATAGTACTATTCTTTTCACTGTATTTATTTATATTGTTGTCTTCTCCATTATTATGTGAGCTCTTTGAAGACAAAGACTAAGCTTTTCACCTTTTTTTTTTCTACTTCCAGCCTTAACATTTAGCATAGTTCCTGGCACAGAGTAAGGACTTAATAATTGCTTATTACTATTATTGTTGTTGATTACTATGGTTTTAGAAACTAGAATGCATGGAAGAGGCAATATATCTTAGCAGAAAGAAGAGCCTATGTCAAGCTCTAGTTCTCTAACCTATCTAGGTCTGTTTCATCTACAAAATCAGGAGACTGGACTAGAAAATCTCAGAAGTGAAAGCTTTGTAAGGGTTAATGTTGAAGAATTACCCATACATATGTTTTGCAAATTAAAAGTTTTAATAAAAAAATAAATAAAAAATTTAAAAAAAAGAAAAAAAAATCTCAGAAGTGCTGCCAGTTCTCTGATCACTGAAATACAGAGAAAAGTATGCATGAAATGCATTCATAGGATTATAAATTTAGAACTGGAAAGGACCATTGATATTACAATTTTTTAAAATGAGAAAACTAAGGCCTTTGATTCCAGTATAGCATTATTCTCAATTTTAAAGTATTTCTGGGTTCTATCATGTTGATGCGTGTTGAAAAATATTGTTTTAGACTCATAGTGTAGAAAACCCACAGTAATTATGAGAAGTTGTGAAATACTCTTCTGGGATATATACTCAGCTCTATAGGATAGTTTTAGACTTGGTTCCTGCCTGGAAGTTAGGCCTAGCTTTCTTAGTCATTTCATAGATCAGACCTCAGTACAATAATTAGCTCAGGATGTTTTTCTAACAAATTATTCTCAAAGTCATATGTATTAATCTTAATTATAACAATTCCTCTTCTAAATCACTTTTCATCTGTGATGCGTGCTTCACTCTCCACTCTGCCTAGAAATTAGAGGGAATTTCACAGATAACAGTTTCTAGCATAGGACAGTCTCCTGTTGCTAATTTGAGAAGCTCTTTCCCATCCAACTTCCCTCACCCCCAATCCTGAAGCTACAGAATGACTTTTTTTAAAAAATTAAATAAGAATTTTTAATTCTGCATAAGAAATTAAGTTACTCTGAACTACCAAAGTCACCTGGGAATAAGGCTAGTAACTCTATATAGCTCATCAATATATACTTTTCATAAAGGAGGAGCCAATAGGAATATGGGCAACTAAATAGCATAGTGAAAAGAGGGCCAGGTCCTGAGTCAAGAAGACTATCTTCCTGAATTCAGATCTGGCCTCAGACACTTATTAACTATGTTTTCTTGGGCAAGTCACTTAATCCTGTTTGCCTCAGTTTCTTTATGTGTAAAATGAGATAGAAAATGGCAAACCACTCCAGTATCTCTGCCAGGAAAACCTCAAATGGAATCACAAAGTCAGGCATGACAGAAAAATGACTAAACAATTACAGTAGAGATATACACCAAGATTCTTTGTAAACTCTTCTTTTCTCCTGAGAATGTACTTTGGAAAAAGACGCTGACTGAAATGTTTTATAGGATGAATGTATTCTTAATTGAAAAAACCTGAATAGAGTTGAAATATATCTCATTGAAATACCTTTCTTGCCCTGTCTAATAAAACTTGGAGCAATTAGGTGGTATAGTGGATTTGCACTGGACTTGGAACCAGGAAGACCTGAGTTAAAATTTATCCTTAGATACTTACTAGTTGTGTGACTTTGGGCAAATTATTTGATTCTAACTGTAAAATGGGGATCATATTAGCACCTACATGCTGTAAGTATCAGTGAGAAAATATTTGTACAATATTTAGCACAGTGCCTATTACAGATGAAAAATAAATTCCTTTTTCTTCAACGAAGGTGGGCCAATGCTCCATCCACCATACTAACCAGCTGCCCCATCTCTCTAAAGAGATATTTGACTCTTTCTACTCCTCTCTGCATCAGGATATAAGGATTTTATCATCCTTTAGACATTTATATTTGCTTTAATCTCTTTATCTTTCTTGGTCTCTTGAATCATGTTTTGTTTTTTTCCAAAATTCCTATACAGTTATGATCTAAGTTAAGCATTCCTTTCCTTAAAAGTCTTTTATTTTCTAAAAGTTCCCTTTCTTCCTCCTCTCCCCTGTAGAGTTACATTCTGTTTTCAGGGCAAGTTTGTTCTTTATCTTTTAACTTTTGGAAGAGCACAACCCAAGACTTTCTCTTCTTTTTTCAACATTTTGTTGTATGATCTTGACATAAGGAAAGCAGTGGAATGTTTTCCTTACAGACTTTTTTCTTTTACTTGATACTTTGGAATTGGGCTGTAATATTCCTGGGGGTTTTCAGTTTGGGGTTTCTTTCAGATGGATGATGAATGGATTTTTTTTCTCTTTTCACTTAGGCCTCTGATCATATTAAATTGGGGCATTTTTATGATTTCTTGAAATATAATGTCCAGACTTTTTTTTAAAAATGCAGTTACGGTTTTCAGGGCATTTGACTTTTTTCCAGGTTAATTGTCTTAATATTTCTTGTCATTTTATAAGGAATTCCATTTACTTAATTTTATTTTTCAGGGAGTCAATAAGTTAGTTTATCTTCTTTTCTAATCAAGCTATTTATTCTCCTTTTAATTTTTCCCCTTTTGAATTCTAATTTCATGTATTATTTCACTTTCCATTTTTGCTTTATTTCTTCTAGACATTTTCATAGGTCATGTCATTTTTCTTGTTTGTTTTTGTCTCTGAGGTCTTATTTGTAGTTGTGCAGTTTACATCTTCTGGGTTATTCCTCTTAGACTTCTCTTAAATACAAGGTATTTTTTTCAGTATTTAGTGTTTTCTTCCTTTTACTCCTACTTCTAGCCTTAGGGGCTAATTGTGTTGATTGGTACTTAGATTACAGAGCATATCCAAAGTCACTTTCACATCAATCCCTGTCATCTTTTTTTTCATGTTCCTAGTTGTCCACTCTAAAGGTTCAGCTTCAATTAGCCTTAGTTTCCTTCTTTCACAATGCTGACTTGCTAGCTTTTCCAGCCCTTGCTTTGGGGCCTAGATTGGCTCAAGTGAGGTAATGGAGATCATGCTGGGGAAATACTTCAAGATTGCTGACATGGGTTCCCATCCCTGAATTGGACCTTTTCTTCCTGCACAGTGACCTATGGGCCTGGCTCTATCCTATTGGCTCCAGGATCTCCATTATATAAGCACAAGTTGCATTGAAATTCCCCAGTCAGAGTCATGACTCCCTTGGCTTCTGGAAGTTTTATTTTGGTTTTGTCCTGTTTGGGACTGGATAGAGGAACTTGCTTTTTTTTTTTAAATTATTGCTCTGGATTTCTCTTCATATATTTGCGGCAGTTTATGTTAGAAAGCTGGGTACCTTTATGACCTTTCATGTCATTTAACTGGAAGTCCAATGCTGACTTTTTTTAGCAACAAGATGATAGTGTTGAAGCCTATGAGGAAATATTTGGGTTCTAGCTGTGTGACTCCTAAAATGTGTTCAAGACATTTAACTCTGTGACCTTATTTATATAGGTACTATAAGCAATAATGATGCTTATAGTACCTACATCATAAGACTATTGATCCAAAAAGGTGATAAATATAAAGTACTTTGCAAATCATAAATTTGTTATTATTTTTTGTTAGTTTGAGACAGTTTAGTAAATTTGGAAACTCCATGTTTGATGTTGGGTATATTTCTCTCATTCATTATTGATTATCTCTAACCACACTGTAACATTTATGAATTTATTTATATACTTTCCCTTGAAAATCATATGGAAGAAAGATTATTCTCCTGACTACAACCTATCTTTTCAACTTTATTCACACTCTGCCCTAGATGGACCCTGTCTTTCAGCCAATTTGTATCATTCACCCATTTACTGTCAAGTTTTTCTACCTCTTTACCCTTCTTAACCTCTCTGCTCATGCAGTAGTACTGCCCATGCACTTCTTATCAGATATTACAAGGTACTGCAGCTATTTTATACATAGTTTATCTCCTTCCTTACTTTCTATCCCATTCATTATATACAAGAAGTAGGAGTTAAGCTTCTTTGAGAACCAGGCCTGAGTTTTATTCCTTTTTGTACCCTTACAAGTACCCAACACATTGGTTTATTTTATATCAGTGAATAATTAGTAAACAATCATGATATCCTACCTGCCCAATAAACCCTTGATTTATAAATAATAAAAAAGATGATAGTGTTGTCAGACTAAATACCCTAAATCATCAATGCTATATATAATTCTTGACTTGTTACCTCTACACATTCCCCTCAATTAGAATGGGCATAAAGGCCAAGAAAAATGGAAGAGACGAATGGATTGCTATATATGGAAAATTTACTTCTTATTTGGGCAACATTTTCGCTTAGTTACAATGGATAATAAAGAAAGATGACTGGAGGGAAGACAAACAATGTCTAGGACATGAAGCCATTCACATTAGAGAGTAGCTATATTCTTAGAGTAGGAATCTAGGATGTAACAAAGAACCTTCCAATGTTTGTCAAACCAGATGACTGCATGTGTTTTTTTTGGTAATGCATGTGGGGATAAATGATGCTGTGAGAATATAATCTTTAGCCATGCTTTCTAGATTAAAAATCTGGAGCAAGAAACTGAAGACTTTAGGAGCCAAGGTGAAATTTACACTATTGTAATGAATCAAAGACAAGATCAGATAAAAAAAAAGTCAGGTGTGAGAAGGAACCAGCTGAATAAGAAGGAAGCATCTGAAAACAGGATCTAAATTTATGAACTAAGTTTAAAATATAAGAATAAGGATATGTACCTAAAAATGGCTGACAAATGTTTGCCTGGAGCCTTAAAATTTAATTGAAAGGTCTTTTAACTTAAAGGGAAGAGAAAAAGGGAAAACTGTATATACATGCTAGATATCTTAAAATTTCTCCACAACAGAGGAAGAAGAATGGTAGATGAGATGCCAAGACATTTACAGGAGACAAAAACCAAGAAAGGATCCATATTGTCTATAAATAAATATGCTAAATATGAGGAAAACCCAAGATAAATTAATGAATCTCATGCAAGGAGGACAAATTTAGCCTATTTATCACCAATACTTGTTGGGATGAAATCTAGGACAAGACTTTTATATTTATTAAAAAATAAACAGGACAAGGTGCATTGTAGTAGCATTAGCATATCAATTTATATGACAGGAAAGCATGATGATAATCAATGGATTCTGAAAGAGAAGCCATATTATCACTGGTCTATAAAATAGACCTCAAAATACAGAAATCAAAAAATAGATGAAGTGTTTAGAAAATACATTATAAATCTAGGATAAGAGAATTGATATAGAAATTTTTGGATAGGGTGGGGGAAAAGATTTCAAATATCCAAGCAATAATCTATCTGCCTGGAACATAAAGCTTTTTTGACTTATCTTAATGATAAATGCAACTTTCAAAAGTAGAAAAAATTAAGACAAGAATTTTTGTTCTGGACCTGAAAAAATCATTCATTGGGAATCCTCACTCCATTTTAGAATGTGCGACAAAAGAAAGGAAATTATATTGTAGTTTGACAAGTAGCTCAGGCTTTAAAAGGAACTTATTAGGGAAAGGATAGATAGATTTTTATGGATTATAGTTCTATAGGGAAGTCCACATAGATAAGAACAGAGATAAGAAGTTCTTAAGAATGAAATTCTCTGGACACAATTCCAATAAGGAGAAAAAAGGAAGAGGGGATTCTAAAGAGATTACATTTGTATAAGGATTTCAAACAGTTTAGTATTTAAAAAAATAAAGATATGGAACAAAGATAGAAAAGCAAGGGCAGGCAACAAAGTGAATTCAACAGCATGACATGGGATTATTAGAATAATATGGAAAATGCTAAAACCTGAAATAAGCTGAGGATAGCCAGGAATAAAACTAAGTGTACAAAAAGGGTTTTCCTTGTGTTAGCAATATTGATAAAAACAAGAGGACCAAAAAAGGGACTAGATAATTCCTTGGGGTGAATGAGACAATGACAGATGACAGAGAGAAATCTGAAGTCAGAGCTACTCGACTTTAATTTTGTGCCTGTGATTTTTTTTCCTATCTTTGAACTGGAAAAAAACCAAAGCAAAAATGGTTAGTAGGGAGTTGAAAGCCAAGATAAGTAGAAAAAAATTGAGAGAATAACCACTTGCCATTGACTGGGACTAAGTACTAGGCTAGAATTAAGAAGATCTTCTGTCACATCTGGTCTCAGATACTTACCAGATATGAGACTTTGGTCCAATCACTTAAACTCCATTTATCTTAGTTTCCTTATTTGTGAAATGGGGATAATAATAGCACCTATTTCCCAGGGTCATGAGGATATAATGAGATAATATTTTTAAAGTAGTTAACATATAAGTAGGCAATATATAAATGTTAGTTATTATTATTATCATTGTTTTTCCTGACAAGATTATGTCAGTAGCTTGTGCTATCTCTTATTTAGCTTACATGCTTATGTTTAGTTTTTCCATAGGAAATAAATATTTACTTTACCTTTGATTTATATTACAATGTAATATAATATACAAAATAATGTAATATAATTTATTCTTCCCACCCTTTTGGGGAGACATAGACATGAATCCAATATAAGAAAATCTTTGGGGTAGCTAGGTGGCGTAATGGATAGAGCACCAGCCCTGAAGTCAGGAGGACCTGAGTTCAAATCTGGTCTCAGACACTTAATATTCCCTAGCTGTGTGACCTTGGGCAAGTCACTTAACCCCAATTGCCTAACCAAAAAAAAAAAAGAAAAAAAATCTTTAAGTTCTCCCAGAGCTGAACCTGATCCATGTCTGGGTCCAAAAGAGAGAGAGAGATCTCTTAGTTAAGAAGGGACTAAGGGGGAATGCTCTATTTCCTGAGCCCAGCAACAGTTATCATTGTTCAACATACATATTGAATGGGTGGATAATGCATTCCAATCTTTGCTGCACAAAGCATGGATTAAGAACAATCCATTTTCCTGCTTTCTTCCATATAACATACACAGGCATCTAGAAGGAAAAGAGTTATACAGAATCCAACAACTGAACCTGAAAAACAGCAATTTCCCCAAACAATTCAAATGCAGTTCTCTATTTTTCTTCTTGGCACTTTTTCTTCCTAATCCATTCTGCACAGCTTAGACTCCAACTTTTACCTCTGTCTGAACCATGTGAACCCTATGAAGCCTGAGATCATTCACTGATCCATAAATGTCCACAGAGTCCTTGGAGTCTAACTGTTGTAGGATGCGGTCCAGGGCAATGAAGGTTCCTGTCCTCCCCACACCAGCACTGAAAAAGATGGAGAATAAATATGGACCATGAAATATACATTTTAAAAAAATCTGTCTTTATTTTAAATGTAATTTTTATTTTATTTTACTTTTTTGTTAATAAGCATTTGTTCCCTGGCTGGATGGCTGGCTGCCTGCCTGCCTGTCTGCCTCTCTCCCCTCTCTGCTTATTTAAAAATAAGAATAAAATTAATCTAATAAATAAGCATAGCCAAACAAACATTAACAATACATTAATCAAGTCTCATTTTGCACCTTGAGTTCATCTGTTGGGAAGTGAGTATCATGTTTCATCAAGTATAGATAGCATGTAGACATTTGTTATAGTATTTTTGTCCTTCCTACTATTTCAAAGAGAATTTTTCTATTTCTTGTGTGCGTTGTTCATAGAATTGAAAAGAACTTTTCCCTTGGGGGAAAATACTTGTTGCTTAGTCCAGCAATAATCATCCAACAACAAGCACATCCTTTAGAAGTCAAAGTACTCAAAGGATCATAGATTTAGAGACGGAAGGGACCTTTAAAGTCAACCAGTCCATTAAGTCTCATTTTACAAATAAGGAAACAGAGGGATAGATAGGTGAAGTAGCTTGTATGACAAAGTCATATAAGTAATAAATGAAAGAGATAGGATGTGAGCCCAAGTCTTCTAATTAATAGCTGGAAAGGAGTTCAAAAATCATTTAAATCAAAATTCTCACTTTTTGCCTGAAACTGAGGCCTAGAGTAATCAGAGTTAAACAATTTCCAAACTGTTTGGTGTTTACCATCTTTAATGGTTTATCTCTTTTTATGATAGAAGTAGGAACCATTTGGTATTCATTATGAATCATAAATCATCATATGGAGCAGATGCAATTTTTTATAGGCCATTGAAGTAAAAATTGTCATATTTAGAAGAAGAAAATTAATTTTGGAATTTTTTAAAGCATGTAGATTATGTTTATATATATCATAGATTATAACTATGCTCATCTTTTGTAACTTTTGGCTGTTGGTGTTTTTAAGTTCTTCATAACCTGAACATTTCTTACTTTCTAGTGTTTGATTTTAGTTCTCTCTACATATTCTAGCCATACTTCCTTGAACATAAAATTCCATATCTAGCTCCTTGCATTTGTACTAGTTGTCTATGCCTGGAATACTCCTGTCCACTCATCTCTACCTCCTAGAATTTCTTTGTTTCTCCAAGACTCAACTTAAATAATACCTTCTCCTGGAAGCTTTTTTCTTTTCCCTCCTTGGAGGCTAGAACTTTCCCATCTCAGATTAACTTTTGTCTATTCTCTTTATGCATCTGGTATATTCTTAATTGTTTTCTTGTTGTCTCTTTAAAGACAAGGTCTATTTTAACTTTGTACAGTTTCTGGAAACTTTGAAAAACATATTCTGGAACATGTTTTTCAGTTGTGTTTGATGTCACAGAGGTTTTTATTAAAGCCCCTTAAATCCAGTGGTAGAGAAGCTGGGGGTTTTGGTCTGTTTGATAAAAATCTAAGTGTCTTTAACATTTGCATTTAATTTTTTAGAAGATAACAATGTGTGTGCCTTCATTAATCACAAGGAATATCAATGTTCTCTCGAGCATTAATTAGTCAAACGCTATAGTTTTCCAAATAGACTAAATTGACTTAGGGGTTTCTCCTTGTCTCTATTGCAAACCACTGTCCAAAGAGCTGTCAGAGTGATTTTTCCAATATACAGAACTGACCATATCATTCTTATTGAATAAACTTCAGTGACACTGTATTACCAAAATGATTTTCCCAACACAAATATTGCCGAATGAACTGCAATGGCTCCCTATCATCAAGAGGTTTACCTTAAACAATATCCTCAAACTCAACAAAAACTTTTTTTCTTGGCATTTGAAGTCCTTTATAACCTGATCTTCATATTCCTTTTCTAAGCCTCTTTATGCATTATTCCTCTCCCTTCATTTTATGGTCCAGCCATAGCAGCTTTCCTGGGCTTTGCCATGCCTAAAATAAATTCTCTCTTCCCTACCATTTTGTAGAATCTTTGGCTTCTTTCAAGGCTCAGTTCTGTGAGGGCAAGGATATTTCCATTCTTATATGCTCAAGAACCTAGCACCATGCCTGAATATAGAAAAGATACTATATAAATGATTGCTAGCTAAGTAAGTAGCAATCTGAGGCAAAGAAACAGAAAAGCATTGTTCCCAGATTTGGGAATTTGCTCTGAGAGGAAATTGATAAAATGGCTAATACAATTCATTATGGCTAAAAACAAAACAAAAACCAAAAACAAAACAGTGTCTGCAATTTTTTTTTGTTTGTGCACAAAAATTTGCCTGTGTACAGTCATACTTATTTGGAATCAGAGGGTCTCAATTCTCCACTCAGCTCTTGTATTTCCTATCTGGGTGATTTGCTTCACTTTCCTTATCTATAAAATTATGGAGTTTAACTAGCTGGCTTCTAGTGTCCTTTCCAAGTCTAAATGCTATGATCTTATGATAAAGTTAGAAAAAATTTCATGAATGAAATGGTAGAGACTTTACATGTTTCAACAAAATTAGTAGGATTTGTATTCTTAAAGCAGACAGGAGGCATTACAGAGAGAAGACTGGTGAAGCAACACAAACAGTGCAGGGAAATTAGATGATACATTCATGGGATGGTGAGGAGACCAGCCTGACAGGATGTGTTGAGGAATATTTAGAAATAAACTTGAAATACAAAGTTAAAAGTTAGGGTCTCTATATAGAAGACTAGGAAAATTAGGCAAAAGTATTTAGAATTACTATGTTAGTGTAAGGTACATGCACTATCTGTTTTGCAGCAGTTTTCATCACTAAGTTACTCTATATGAAAAGGACCTTAAAGAGATATTGTTCCATTATAGGTACATGTCATTAAGGACCCTTTCCTATGGAGCAGTTTAGTGGTGAAAAGAATAAGAAAATGGTCAATATGCTTTATAATAGAGGAAAGGGAGAAAGATGGACAGAAACTAAATATTCCCCTTAAAAGCTCAGGCAAGAATCTCCTCTAAATATATGCTAATTTAGTTGCCTACTCTGGCAGTTGAGCTTCTATCTATTGGATTTCCTTTTGTTTATGTCTTGATTTGAGCTCCTGAACATGGCCCCAGAATGGCTGCTATGAATCTGATGCTTATGCCTACCTGCAGTGCACAATGGTGGGCCCAGTCCCTGGTGTTCTGTTAATATAATCCCTGACCGTCCTTACAAACTGGATCAGTGATTGGGTAGTCTCTGGAACTCCATGATCTGGCCAGACGGTATAGTGAAAGTGACGAATGAGTCTGTTTGAATCAAGCTGTTCCTCCTGACAGAGGAAAAGAGAAGAACAAGAATAAACCAATGCAGACATTAGAATACCACAATCACATTCAAGCAGGAAACAGTACATGTGATTAGCCAGATTGCAATTATAGGTGTTCATTGGAGAGTAATCTAGAAAGAGCAGGATTAACTGACCCTATTCATTTTCACAGACTTATTTGTTTAAGACAAAGAAATAAATAAAAGTCAAATCAAGGAAGCCCAGCAACATACACTACATATTTTAAATTCTCTGATTGTCCATTCTGACAGCACAGACTCTGACAGCATCTGTACAATAAGGTCTCCATAATAGAGAGAATCTTGGTCTGCTGGCCAATAGTGATCACATTTTACCTGGAACAAAAGGAAAAGGAGCAAAAATAAGCACTGAGAATATGTGTCACTGGTGAGTCTTCCCTTTTGGACCCTCAAAGTGAATTAGGTTTCTGGTACCAGTTACTAGAGTAATCAAATTGTTAGCTATCTGACTAATCCCTCAGTTCAAACCTTTTCATGGCTAAGCCTTAAGTTGTGGCTATACAGATGACGTAATGGGGAAAAGTAAATAGAATTTCCAGATGATTTGAAAAACAGGCACCTCTCCTCACTCTAGATACACACAACACAGACTCATTCTTTTGTTTCTGCTATTTCAAAGGCAATGTAATGTGACTAAAGCTTTCTGGCCATTGTTTAATTCATTTTCATTCCTAGAAGCTCTAGAAGTGATTGGCCCTTCAGAAATTATGTTTGAAAGATGGAGTTGAACAGAAGAAAACCAAATTGTTTTGGTTTTTTATTCATGTTGAGAATGTGTAACAACACTCTACTTTCTATTTCTCCTTCTCACCTTGGATTTAAGATTATTAAACGGTTGTTAACTTTTCTTTTAACAGATCAGAATCTAATTCTTATCAGATTGATAAATCAAATCTATTTATATATACAGAGAAGTGGAGATTCCAAGGTATTATCTGAATTAAAAAACCAAAAAACAAACCACACAACAACACAAAAACAACAACAACCAAAATAATCCTCCTCTGACCCTAAATGGGCAGATAAGTGATTCACCCAAAAGTTGTATGCTCATCTAAAAGTATCAACTTTCCACTTTACATCTGGGGACATAAATGAAAAGAGAGAAAGTATTAATAGATGAAGGACCCTTCTTTCCTTTAACTTTTTGTAACAATGGCTCCAGGGGCTATGGCTACCTGCCATAAATTGAAGGAGAAAATTTCTGTATTGCTTTGTATTCTCAGGGCTTAGCTCAACTATACGATTGGGATTTTCTATTAAAAATTCTTTAAGGATGCCTTTATAACAATTTTTATACAGTTCTTTCCTCCTCTAACTTTTGACAATGTTCCTTGAGGTCAGGGATTGACTTTACATTTCTTTGTATTTCCAGCACTAAACCCATAGTAGTAGGTGTTTAATAAACACATTAATCTGATAGTTGAATTTTAGCCAAATGAATGAACAAACCACTTCCAAGACAAGTCAAGGAGATTTTTTTTTCTTTACTTACCCGACCTTTCTCGACACACTGAGTCACCATTACAATATTGTGAACATTTTGTTCCCACGACATTTTCCAAAAGTCATCTTTGGTGCCAGGAAGGGGCCCTTGAGTAGCAATATATTCTCTTCTAAAGTTGTTGCCCTGAAAGGAATTTATAATCTGTGAGGTCAGAAACAATAAATTCCTAAGAATTAAGGAGTCACACCTGTATGTAGATTGAATGATATGTTTATATCTTCTGAAAAAGAAGCACTAAAAAAATTCCTCAAGGTCCCATAAATGTGCATAGAAGGAAGGAAAGAAACCAGAAATGTTTTAAGTATTGATGGAAGACAAGTTCCACCCAAATCCATAAGCATTTATGAAATTTTGTAGGCACCAGGATTACAAAGAAGCAAGGACATGTTTAGGACAAAAAGGAAGAGGAGAATTGAAGCAACCATCTAGAAAACATAAGCAGGGATCTCAGAACTTATCTTATCCAACCTTATCATTTTATTTTTGAGGAAATTGATATCTAGTCTGAGGTTGTGATGTGCTCAGGATCATGTACCTAGATAGCTCAAAAACAGCACTGTGAACTCTAGGCTTTTTTTTTTTGGGGGGGGCTGAGGGTTAAGTGACTTGCCCAAGGTCACATAGCTAGGACATATTAAGTGTCTAAGGCCAGATTTGAATTCAGGTCTTCCTGACTTTAGGGCTAGTGCTCTACGCACTGAACCACCTAGCTGCCCCCATCTCTCTTTTTTTAAACCTGTGTCAAGACAAATAACCCTTTTGATTCCAAAATCTGTTTAACTTTTCCTCTGTGAATGAAGATACCATCTTAGACTAACAATGTCTTGTCACAATTGTTTAAGCAAAAGCCCAAGCTATTTAGATATAGTCATCTGAATTTAGATGTAGTTGACTGAATTCATGTGACTGGAAAGTTAACAAGTGGATAGCTACAATCAAAGCCTAAAGGGGAAACAGGTTTTGAATTATGAGCCCAAGAAACAAGAAATTCAATCATAGAACTGAATTGAAACAATTGAAAGCAGATTCAGGCTGACCACACCAAAAGACTGAGAAATAGCCTCCTTGGTCCCCTGCTTAGTGGGCTGATGGATAATTTTACTAAGAGAGAGAAAGAGACAGAGATACAGACACACACACACACACACACAGAATGACCTTTAGAAATGTGTCCATGGCTCCTGATAACCATGATTTGATCTGATAAAGTAATCCCAGAAAGTGGGATTTAGCACTGATTATTAAATCATTCATTTTATGGCAATCAGGCACTATTAGTCAATCAGACATAGTATTTAAAAAAAAAGTAAAACAGAAAGGATTCATAGATCATTAGATGAGAACACTAAATATGTCCAGGGGAAAGCACTCTTAGTAAGGCTGTCCATAAAAGCTTTATCCTTAGGCAGAGTGACTTCAGGATATAGGCTATGTCACTTACTGGTATATAGCTGGCATTGATATAGTCCGAGCAAGGGTCATCATCAACATTAGAAAGCTTCACTCTTGTTGTATCATCTGGAAAGCAAGTTATTGAAAGAGTCAAGCAGTCAATAAGCACTTATTAAATGCTAACTATATGCCAGGCATTGTGCTCAGCTCTGAGGATCTAAAGAAAGGCAAAGACAACCCCCAGCTCTCAAGAAACTAACATTTTAATAGGGAAAAAAAAACAACACAAAAATATCTATGTACATATAAGATATATTTCAAAACATGAAGAAGGTCATCTCTAATTTCTTTTTCTCTGTGGATGAAGATACCATCTCAGACCCACAGTGTCTTGTCTTGTTAAACAAAAATACCAGCCTGTTTGATTATCTGGGGCTGATATCTAGGGCTTTTTCATACTGCTGGGCATGGGGAGCCAGAATCAGCTGCTAAAAGTGAACATGTCTCAAGTTATGGGAAAAGCTAATTCAGGGGTTCTTAAAATTTTTGTGTGTTATGGACCTCTTTGGAATTCTGATGAAGTCTGTCTCAAAATGTTTTTAAATGTCTAAAATAAGCAGTTATCAAAAGATTTTTAAAAAGCATCCAGAGACAAATAAAACTCCAATAGAAATTTATCTCTTAATCTGGGAGTGATTTTCCTGTTCTTGGACAGGGAATGTGCATTTTAAAATAGTGAGTGAAGGCTATAATAACAAACACCCCTCTGCAAAGTTGCTTCCTGTTTCTGCTCTGGTGGGGAGTCTAATAATCTAAAAGTCAATTAGTTTTAAAAGTCATAACTTCTGCACCAAATCTCTGAAGACTGTTGGAGTAGTAGAACTATTCATCTCCTTTTGGAAATCAACCACTTCCTTTCCTGAACCTCATATGTTTTACAGAAAGGGAGGTGAAAATTAGGCTGTAGGAGATAGTATTATATAAACCAACATAAAACTCACAGGGTAGTATATTGTTGTATCGATTTTTCCCTCTGTTCTCTGGCAACAGGGCCGTGTCACATGATTGGTTTCGACCCACCTCTTTTAAATCCTATTAAGATAGAATAAAAGTTTCCAAGTAGAAAATTATTAAATGATGTGAATATGTACCACAAAGTATCTGAATCATCTAAAGTCAAATGGACAAGGGTCTTTTTTAGCTATTAATCAAATGGTCAAATAAGTGATAGCATTATTTATATCAGGAAGGAACATTTTATGTTCTTCCAGGTCTCAGTGGCTTACAATTTGCCTTTTGTAGCAAATCTAACAAACCACCACCTGCTTGCAATCAGGACAGAATGGCCTAAGAGCCTTACAGAAGATTCCCAGGTGCATGGAGGCAGCAAGGCTCTATCTGCTGGCCCCAGGCATCCTATATTAATAACATGGAATTCATTTGTTTGCATTTGTTTTGGTTACTTGGACTCCTACAATCTGCTGATCTCTTCCTGACCAAAAAAATTTCAACATAATGTGCCTTAGTCACAGGATCCTAAGAAATAGAATTTAAAGCTGTCCACTTCCTCCTACTCTCATTTTACAGATGAGAAAACTGAGAGGCAGCAGAGGTCGTGACCGAGACCTGACTTTAAATCCAGTGCTCTTTCCACTGGTCCACCTGGCTGCCTAAACATAAGAGGCATCTTTAAGCATGAAAGTTATACAGAATACAATAGTTTTATTGAGATATTAAAACTCATTCTACCTTGCAGTTAAAATTAGAATCTGAGCCCAGATGAAAGGTTAAAGGGATTGTTAAACTGCAACCTTGAAATAAGAGAGCTATTTGGCCTTGATTCCTACCTCATATTCTTTGGAGAGAAGATAGTTGGAATCTGCTTGTAACTTCATGAAATGTGCTTCAAACTGATTAACTTTTATGGGACTGCCATTAAAACAACAATAGTAACAACAAATTGTTATTAAGTCAAGAGACAAGATTTGAATGATCTTTCAAAAGCACACACTTTAATGGATGGCAAACACTCTCTCTCCCTCCTTTCTTCCCCCTCTTACCTAGAAGTTCTTCGATTTCTGTAAAGAAATGACAACAAAAAACTTTTGAGTGAATTATCAGAAATAATTACCAACTGAGCTTTTACAAAAAAAACCTGTAAAATCTGGAGGAAAATACGATGGGTTACCCTTTCTGCCCCAGGTTGAGATGGACGGACAATGGTCTATCCCTACGGATGCTGAGTCTGGCAGTGGGTCTGTCCTGACCATGGCTGAAAAGTAAGGGAGAAGACTTATTCATTTTGATTATCATACACAATTTGAATCTATGCAATAAAATTGATTAAATACCCATAGTATACTTATTACAACACTAGGTATTTGATGATATATAACATTTAGAGATAATCCCTCTTTCTAGCAACTTATAGCATAGTAGGGGGAGAAGACAATAATATAGATTTTTTTTTGTCAGTGGTGGTTGTGGTAGTGGGTAGGGAGGTTGGGTAGAGAGAGACCTCAACTATAATCAGTGTGGGGAGCTCTAAGAGAATCTCTCCTCAACAAATGCAGAGTAGCAACTGGTTCAGCACCAAATGACTTGTCCATTCCAGTATTGGTTAAAAGTCCTTGAATTCAGGTCTTTCTCATTCTAAGAGACACCTTTAGTGTACCATGTTGCCTGAATCAGGGATTGCAGTGCTATACACGAGAAATAAGAAAGCTAATTTGGTTAGATTGTGGAATGAGGGAACAGTTTCTTCATCTAATAGAATGTGAGTTCTTGGAAGGATACTATGTTTTTGTATCCTTAGCACTTAGCACAGTGCCTGGCATACAGTTCATTAGATGATAGTATAATATATCCTATAGAATGATAGAATAATGAGATTGGGAAGGTAGGTTGAAGAAAGATTGAAAAGAGCTTTAAATGCCAAACAGAGGAGTTTATATGTTACCCTTGAAGCAATCTGGTACCACTGGAATTTGCTGAACATAGAGGTAACTAGATGAGGCCTACCATTCAGAAAAATCACTTTAGCAGTTGGATGGAGAATTAATTAGAACAGAAGGAGGCTTGAGACAGGGAGGTCAGATAGATTGTTGTTCAGTTGTTTCCTACTCTCATGGCCCCCTTTTGGTTTTTCTCAAAACTGAATATTGGAATGGTTTGCCATTTCCTTCTCCAGCTCATTTTACAGATGAAGAAACTGAGACAAACAGAGTGAAGTGACTTGTACAAAATCACACAATTAGTAAATGTCTGAGGCCAGATTTGAACTCAGGAAAATATCTTTGTAACTCCAGGGCTGATGCCCAAGTAGGAGGCAACTCCAGGAAAGATGAGTGACTGAACTAGGAAGGTACCTATACAAGAGGGGATGACAGATGTGGAGAGATAAATGATAAGTTTTAACAACTGGTTGTATATATGAGAATGAAGAGTTAATACTCCAAGATTTCTAACCAGGCTAACTATCAGAAGGGTTTACCTCAGGGATAATAGGGAAGTTCAGAAGGGGGAAGAGAATTAGCATTTATTAAGCATCTAACAAATACTATCGTTTTTAGTTCCATTTTTGAACAGAGAAGAAAAATGACCAATTGAGCACTATGAAGAAGATAGATTGGGAAGGGAATAGTATAGGCAAAGTAGAGACATAGTAAAATTGAATATACATGTATTTTTGACTTGGGTCTTGGGTTTTCATCTAGATGTTTGCCAAGATAGAGACTGCCTTATCTCTTTTACAGATAGAAAGGAAAAACAAAGAAGTATATTCCATTTCCTAAATCAATCTGTGCAATAGTGGAGGGTTTATTGCTTACAGTTAGGGTTATAATCACTCCTAACTCCCTCAATAAATCTTTCTTTACAAAAGCAATTGATACAGAACAAGGAATGGCAGCAGAAGAGAAGACTAAAAATAAGGAAGAGGTGAGGGGAAAGCAGAGAACAAATATTTGTTATTATGGGTCAGGCACTGTGCTTTGAGGTTCCCAAGCATTTTATAAGCATTATCTCATTTGATTCTCACAACTCTAGAAGATATTGTTATATCTCCATTTTACAGTTGAAAAAACTGAAATAAACAGAGGTTGTGACTTGTCCAGGGTCACAAAGTTAGTAAATATCTAAGGCCAGATTTTTATTCAGATCTTGGCTACTCCAGGTCCAGAACTCTATCCACTGTGCCTCCATACATAAGGAATAAATTATGAAGAAAATATAATAAGAAAGAAATGTCCAATTTTTTGGCATTGTAAACATGTGGTATTAAATGGTGATTTCATCTTTCCTGATTTCCAATAATTAAATTACAATGAACCACAAAAGAGTGAAGACCAACTGTGATCTTAAAACATAATTACAATTCAGTTAAGTAATTGAGAATAGAAAGTGTCAAGCTCAATGCAAACAATTCCTAGAATCATAGATAATGGAGATGGAAATTGAATCAAATGAGCACTTTCTGTTCCTGACCCCAAAGGCTTATTACAGACTAAAAGAATTTAAGCAATTAAATGCCATTCACCCAACATTTATAAAAGGTCTATTTTGTACAAGGCATTGTGCTGAGGTCTAGCAATTTAAAGATGAAAAACAAAGTCCTTACCTAATGGAAAGATGAGACCTGTGCCCAAGCAAGCATGAATATAAAACGATATAGAATGAGGACAAAGGGGACACCAGAAAAAAGTTTGTAACAAATAAGAGATGAGAGAGAGAACATTTAGTTAAAGAAACCAAGAACAGGTTTCTTAGAGATGATGGCACTTAGATTTGGTCTTCTCTCTTTTTCTTTTTTCTTTTTTTTGTTTTTTGTTTTTTTTTTTTTTTTGCTGAGGCAATTGAGGTTAAGTGACTTGCCCAGGATCACACAGCTAGGAAGTATTAAGTGTCTGAGACCAGATTTGAACTCAGGTCTTCCTGACTTCAGGGCTGGTGCTCTATCCACTGCACCAACTAATTGCCCCAGATTTGGTCTTAAGAAAAATAAATGAGGGTGATGTATATGTAGTGATTCCATATTTGCAATCTTGGAGGTATTAATAAGAGTTGAGATTTTCAACATTAGAAAGCATAAGTGTGATAGGAAATAAAACTCCATTTTCTCTTTTGATCTTTTTTATCCAACAAAGATTAAGGAAGCTTCTACTAATATGTGAATATTTTCCACTAGGAACTGAGTGGGACAGAAAGGTGAACAAAATCTTTATTTTGGGCCTGATCCTTAAGAAATTTACAATTTATCAGAGGAAATATAACTTAATAGATAAAATACACATAGAATATGAAAAATTTGTAAGAAGACTATAAAGTGCTATGAGGTCAGATGAAACAGAAACTACTTTTAGTTGGGGAATGAGGGAGTATTTACAATAGATGACATTTGAGCTGGGCAAAGATAATGGATGAAGGGAGGAGAAAAAAGAGGTTATTTTCAGGCCAAGGATATGCTGTGACCAAGAGAAATAGATAGATTGATTACATAAAATGTCTCAAAAATTTTAGTATAGTTTTAAGCTATCAAAACTTAAGACTTTTCTCTGCATTTCCCTCTCCTTCCCTCCCTCCTTCTCTCTCTCTCTCTCTCTGTTTCTCTCTGTCTGTTTCTCTCTCTCTCTCTCTCTCTCTCTCTCTCTCTCTCTCTCTCTCTCTTTCTCTTTTCCCTTTCTTCCCTCCCTGTTTCCCTCCCCCCTCTCTTCCTTCCTCTCCATCCCTTTCACCTCTTCATATAATATGAAAATAGTATATATACACACACTTGTACCTATATATATATCTATATATATACACATCTACATATACTTATATTTATATGTGTGTACTTGTACATACAAAAATATTTGTATGTGTATGTATACATATACACATACACATTCTACACATATATTACATAAATATGCACATACACATAGAGATATGGGAAAGTATGAGATGTATACAATAAAGCTTGAAAAATATATGAGAAGGAATGGGGTCAGAAAAAATTGGAGTCAGGTTATGAAGAATTTTGAAAGCCAAAATAATAAGGTTGTACTTCATTTGTTCGATTTATTGAGTTTATAAAGAGGATTTAAGGTAGTTGAAATTTTTTTAAAAATGTTTTTTGTCAAGCAAATATTCATCTAAAATTGAATTTCAACATTTGTAAGAGCCTGGAAAAGGGAATATGTACCTACCTCACTTTCTGTCTACAGATAAATAAGGCAATGACTGCCACCAGCATGCCGATTAGGAATAATCCAGCACTTACTCCTTCAATAACTCCAAACAAAGGCTCTATGAGAATCAAAATGAAACAAAACAAAGCTCAATGTGGAAATTAGGGCAAGGAAAATATAGGGAACAATTCAATTCCTCTTTCTGGAGGAAATTTTGCATTTGAGATGAGAAACTGGAAATTGTATCTGCACTCATGATTTAAATCTGTCAGTATTAGGAAGGTCTATGATTTCATGGCATAAGGAATTCCCAAAGTGGAGCTTCCTGGGCTAATATAGATCACAATCTATGGTAGAGCTGCTTAAGACAGTAACTCTGCATGTAAGTGTCAGAGGCAAGATTTGAATATATATGGCTTTCTGATCCCATTATTAAAGTTCAACCTGTGTCTAAATAAACAGAAGATAAAGATTTATTCCAATTGGAACCATCATGGTAATCAACAAACGAGTCATTTTGCTTTTGAGGCTGGCTACAGATTTTTAAATTTAGAAGCAATTTGAACTCAAGAGTTCTTTAAGATAAATGCCAATATTTGGTTCAGTGTATGTAGTTTTTATTTACATAAAAATCTATTTTGATGTTTTATCATGGACATCATGTGGGTTCTCAAAGACCCCATGCAGTGGAATGCAAACTTATGGGTTCCAAGCAATCTAGAAAAACTGCAGCTTATGGAGTTATGGATTGCACAACTTGTTTGGGGCAGCTAGGGGGTGAAGTGGGTAGAGGACTGGTAGAAAGTCAGGAAGGTCTGAGTTCAAATGTGACCACAGGTAATTCCTCGTTATTTGGCTCTCAAGTCATTTTACCTGTTTTTCTCAGTTTCCTCAAGTATAAAATGGGGATAATAACAATATCTACTCACAAGGTTATTGTAAGGGTCAATGAGATGATTATTTGTAAAAGTATTTAGCACAGTGCCTGGTACATAATAGATGCTATATGAAAGCTTATTCCTCTTCTACCTCCTGTTATCCAATGACTCACTGAGCTAAGTATAAGTATAGAGTGGCTCTATAGCCATAAGTTGTTGAATTTTTCAGCCATAGAAACTCTCAAAGATCCTTTAACAAAATTGTAGAGGAATTGGAATCAGTATAGGAGAAAGAACCAAATACACTAATGCAATTCTTGGTCCTTGAAATATTTAGTTTAAATAATATAAAAGTAACTGAGTCATAATCTACAAATGAAAAATTGATACACAGAAATAAATGTTTTCTAAATCTAGTAAAGTGGGAGAGCATTCTTTCCCTCTAGTATAAACAAATATTAAGAATGGCTATATGACTAATAACTTAAATAATGGCTTGTGAATAATGATTTTCATCGTGGGTATTTTTGAGCTTTTGGTTTTTTTAAAAATAATGATGCTTGTCTTTTCATTCTTTATAATAATAACTAACATCCATGTTGCTTTTAGATTTAGTTTACATACAAAAACATGTTCCCTTCAATCACTCTGTCAAGTTAGTAGAGAAAGCAATATTTGCCCAATTTTACAGATAAGGAAACTGAGAGGCTCAGGGTAATATAGTCTCAAAACCAAAGTTCTTTGTAAACACATGATTTCTACTATCTTCATTTCCCAGGTCACAAGGAAATTTTTTTAATCAAATAAAATTGCATTTACAAAGCTCTTACTTAATATTAAATTACAACAAATAAGCCCAAATCCTCTTAGCTTCATTTTAATCCTCCCTGTAGAATTGAATAGTAAAGTGATTATCTCTGCATTTGGCATAAATGACCACTAGAACCTGTCATACTGAGACATTTTCTAAAAGTTATAAACAGAAGAAAACAGCCTTTAATTGCAGCAAAGGAGAGAACTAGGTTAGAAACTAAAAAGAACTTCCTGAATTAGTAATGTGAGATATTTTTCAGAAAGAAACCCCTACTTTGATTTAAAATGAAGAGTCAGACAATCATCTGTGTAGTTTATTCTGGATATTCTAGTTAATCTAAGGACTGAAATAAAAGACTTCTTAACCTCTCTTCTAATTTGGTGATATTATATCTAAAGGTGGGAATAACTGCATAAGGGGATAAAGGAATAGAAAAAAATGGAACTAGGTAAGATGAGACCCTCTAGCCTATAATTCTGGCTCTGACCATGGTATTAGCTCTTTTCAAGGAATATATTGTTTCCCCCTAGAAATTAGGGGAATTGTCCCAAATATCCCAAAGTTTCCTTTATTAAACCACTCTCAAAGTATCTTTTGTGAACTTATCTGAAGGCTTCTTGAAGTTTTGCTTGTTTCCTACAACTTAAGGAAGTTTTCCTCTTAAAATATCTTCTCCCATACTTCAAAGAGTTTTATTTCCAGTATTAACCTTCTAGAATTTAGTGAATGACTACAGAGGGTCAGTCTAGTTTTACCTCTTTCATATACTTTTATCATATGCTTTCATAGCCTTCGCCTTTCTTAACCAATGAGTACTCATCTTTACCATCTCTTTTTAATTTCATTCATGCTTCGGGTTGTATTTTTCAAGATTAAATTAAATAGCTAAGAAATTCAATGAATAAATCAGTTCATTAGATGATATTTTTATGGTAAGGTTGAAGTATCAATGAGAAAGTTAATCTCACCTGATTCAGTAGTGATGGGCAAAGAGAAAAATGTATCTGAGAAGAGTGGCTCTGTAAATTCCTTCAGGTTCTCATCAAATAACTGAGTGAAGGCTCGAATGCTGATTCTGAAAAGAAGAAAAGTTAATTTGATACTTGGAATATGTGTGATTTCACTGATATGGGATTTATTCCCCTCCACTGACATACTAGGGTTCCCTCCATGCTTCATGAGATAATGTGGATTCATATAATTGCCTGGTATCCAATCTTTCAGTAATAATTTTTTCTGGACTTATCAGAACTGGTAATGGGGAACTGATAAATCTCTACTAATGGCATGTTTCTGCTAGTTTAGATTTGAGACTGAACACTTTAAGAACAGTTGAAAAAATGTATATGGAAATAAAGCATTCAATTCATTAATGGTTTTCTTCCTATTTCTTTGCATGAGTTATATAAATATATTATAAATTATAAAGTTATATAAAAAGTTCCTTATACCCTGCAGCAGCAGCAGAAGCTGATTGCCTATTATATGCAAAGCATTGTAATAATGATGAAGAAAGAGTCCTTGCTCTTAAGGGGCTAATACTTTACTTTTAAAGATAGCACATAATTGCAAAAGTGATAAAGATTATACAAGGAGGAAGGAGAAAGGCATTGCAGGCAGGTAGAATAGGGTTAATCAATTAATAAGTATATATTAATATCAAGTATTGTGCTAGGCACTAGTATGGTGACTGGATAACAAATAGACTAATATGTTGTGCCACAGTTCCCATGTCTCAGTTTCCCTCAATTGCTCTGTTTCCCTTAATGCTACAGTTCCCATGTCTTAGTTTCCCTTGATTGTTCTGCCCAAAAATAACAACCCCCTTCCTTCTGACCATCAGAAATAATTGGACTCACATTCAAAAGGAGTCATAAAACCTCCAGATGGTCCACCTCAATGTACCCCTTATCTTTATGGCTCAGACTTAGTGTCTTCCTTTTCCAAACTGAGCACTCTTTACTCCCTACCTGTCAGAACTGAATCGATAGCTTCCCTGGAACTCAAACCCTCTTCAGTTTCCCACCCCTCCTTCTGCCCCGTGAGCTCTTTGTTTCCCTGAGCTATGAAACCTATAAAATCCTTGATGCCCCTCAATGAGTTGCTGAATACTTTGTGACATTAGTCCTATTTGGTTGACTAGTTTTATCTCTTGATCAATAAAGTATTATCTAATCTCTTAATGTGTGATACTGCCTCAGTTTCTCCCTGAGCATTATAAATATAACTGGGGCAGAGTGTTTATAGTGTTAATAGAGGTTAGAGAAGTGCATGCGTGGTAGATTGTGAATAGCTTTGGATCCCTGGGCTGAGTTCATATTTTAATCTTAAGGTAATGGAGAAATACTAGAGATTTTTATGATTTGTGCAATCTGAGTTTTAGGAAGATTAATACAACAGCAGGTTAAGGGAGGGAATGAAAGTAGGGAAATAATTTAGGGGACTAATAGTCCAGGGAAAGTCAAGAGGAGGATAGTAGCAGTGGGGTGGAGAGGATGGAAATGAAGAGATAGGAAAGAGATTACAGAGGAAGAATCAGCAGGACTTAGTTATTGGACATTGGGGAAAAAGGAGGTATGAGTCAAAGATGACTAAATAACAAGGGGAATAATGGTATTATTAATGGAAACTGGAGTATACAGAATCAGTAAAAAATATAATGAATTTAGTTTAAGGCAGAATCACAGAATCTTAGAATTAAATGGAATTTTAAAGGCCACCTAGTCCAACCCCTACTTGGTAAGAAATCCCTCCTTATAACATATTAACAAGTCAGCCAGTCAGTTAGTAAACATTTATTAAGTGCCTACTATTAAGAGTGATGTTGGGGATTTAAAGTAAGGTAAAAGATTGTCCCTGCTCTTAAGAAGTTCATAGTCTAACGGGGGAGGCAACATACATCATCATTTAGCTTTTGCTAGATGTGGAGGAGGATTTAATGCCTCCTGAAGCAGCTCTGTTCCACTCTGGATACCTTTAAATAATAGGAAATATTTCCTTTCAATCAGCCTAAATTTGACTCTCCCCAACTTCCAGTCATTGTTCCTATATTGGCTTCTAGAAACAAACAAAATCAATCTTATCTATTCTAAATAACGCATTTTCCAATAATTAAAATAGTATTGCATCCTCCTTTGTACCTTCTCTTTTCCATCCCTAGTTCTTTCAACTGATCTGCGGTACAATTTCAAGGTCCTTCATCATTTTGGTTACCCTCCCCTGGACTCTATCCAGTTTGTCAATGTATCATCTAGCACAAAAAAAAATGTTGTCTCACCAGGGCAGAGTTGAGTTGGAGGTGACAAAGGAACATCTAAGTGGAAATTTTGGCAGCCATTTGAAAGTACATGGTTAGAAAACTTACTTTCCAGGGGCAGCTAGAGTGGCGCAGCAGATATAGCACCAGCCCTGAAGTTAGAAGGACCTGAGTTCAAATCTGACCCCAGACATTTAACACTTCCTAGTTGTGTGATCCTGGGCAAATCACTTAACCTTAATTGTCTCAGAAAAAAAAACTGATTTTCTAAAATAGGAAAAATATTGGGTGATTTTAGTGAAGTCAAAGTGTGATTCACTGGCTAAAAAAAAGTAAGCTGTATTAATAGAAGCTCAGTAACCAGATCACAGGAAGTCAAAATCCCTTTAATCTGGGCTAATTAGGCCACAACTGAGTAGTGTATTCATTTCTGGGGATCTCATATTAAGAATATTGACAAAAGAGAGAGCACTGTTGGTATGAGAGTATGTTGGGCCAGGATGGTGAGGAATCTGGAAATCACAGAGTCTAGGGGAGGTTAACCAAAATGATGAAGGGCCTTGAAATTGTACCAGAAGATCAGTTGAAAGAACTAGGGATGGAAAAGAGAAGGTACAAGGGAGGATGTGATACTATTTTAATTGCTGGAAAATGCGTTACGTAGAATAGATAAGATTGATTTTGTTTGTTTCCAGAAGGTAATATTTAAAGGAAATATGGTTGTTGGTGTGATACCAAAGAAATGGAGGCAAGCAGAGATTGGTTTTTAATCTTTAATGTGGAGTTTAAGCTAGCATATTGGAAGGGACTCTTGCCCAAAGCATTCAGTACAGAAAACCGAGGCAGAGAACTTTTATAGGATTTTAGTTAACTAAGGTTTACAAACAGAATGCATGACCTGAGTATACAATCTTATAGAGTAAACAAAGGGAGCAAGCATACTGGGAGGATGGACAAGTCAAAATTCCAGGAAAGGATCATAACTTAATCCAGAGAGGCATGGGGCAATAGTCAAAAGGAGCAGGAATTATCCCAGCAAAAATTGAGAAAATGCACCTGGAGTTTATGACACAATGGTATGGAAAGGTGGTCAGAGTTCAAGATTTTTCCTGGGCTCTTTTTTAAAACTCAATTTCCAGTTCTAATGACAAGGAAAGGGGGTGGCTATGATTTATCATACTAGGGCTCTATATTGGAAGCTCATATTTGTATAACACTAAAGTTTACAAAACTACCAGTAGCACTGTACTTAAACATTTGCAAATTATTTTATTAAAAATTATGTTGTAAGGGAAGATTATTATTAGCTTCATTTTTTCAGTAAGAAAATCTCAGTTAGTGAAATCTGCAGAATCAGGAGATCATTGCACATGGCAACAATAAGACTATATGATGATCAATTCTGAAGGATGTGGTTCTCTTCAACAATGAGATGTTTCAAACCAGTTCCAGTTGTTCAGTGATGAAGAAAGCCATATACACCTAGAGAGAGACCTGTGGGATCTGAGTCTGGACAACAACATAGCATTTTCACACTTTCTATTGATGCTTGCTTGCATTATGTTTTCCTTCTCAGGTTTTTTTTTTTTCCTGTACAGCAAGATAACTGTTTAATTTGTCAAATATTTTAACATAATTAGTATGTATTAGACTTCCTGCCATCTAGGGGAGGGGGTGGGGAGTAGTAGGGAAAAATTTGTAATAGAAAGCTTTGCAAGGGTCAATGTTGAAAAAATACCTATGCATATGTTTTGCAAATAAAAAGCTTTAATAAAAAATTTTAAAAAAGAAAATCTCAGTTTTAGAAAATTGAGTCAAATTTATAAAGAAATTTAAAAATGCCACAATTGATAAGTGATAAAACATAACTTGGGTAAATAAAATGGCAGGAAATACAGAATTAGTATTCTAACTGTGAATGGGAATGGGATGAACTCTCCCATAAAGCAGAAGTGGATAGCAGACTGGATTAAAAACCTGAATCCAACAATATGTTGTCTACAAGAAACACATCTAAAGCATAGTGACACACACAGGGTGAAGGTAAAAGGCTGAAGCAGAACCTCTTATGCTTCAAGTGAACAAAAAAAAGCAGGGGTAGCAATCCTGATATCAGATCAAGTAAAAGCAAAGATAGATCTAATCAAAAGAGACAAGGAAGGAAACTATATTTTATTAAAGGGTACCATAAATAATGTAGCAATATCAATACTAAATATATATGCACCAAGTGGTATAGCATCCAAATTCCTAGGGGAGAAATTAAGAAAGATGAAAGAAGAAATAGACAGCCAAACAATACTAGTGGGGGATCTCAACCTTGCTCTCTCAGAATTAGATAAATCAAACCACAAAATAAATAAGAAAGAAGTTAGGGAGGTAAACAAATTGTTAGAAAAGTTAGGTATGATAGAGCTTTGAAGAAAATTGAATGGAGACAGTAGGGAGTTTACTTTTTTCTCAGCAGTTCATGGAACTTACACAAAAATTGACCATGTATTAGGACATAAAAACCTCAAAATCAAATGCAGAAAGGCAGAAATAGTAAATGCATCTTTTTCAGATCATGATGCAATAAAAATCACATGCACTATAAGGCCAGGAGAAAAGAGACCAAAAGTTAATTGGAAATTAAATAATCTAATTCTGAAGAATGAATGGGTGAAAGAACAAATCATAGACACAATCAATAATTTCATCCAGGAGAATGACAATAATGAGACAACATACCAAAATTTGTGGGATACAGCCAAAGCAGTTATAAGGGGCAATTTGATATCTCTAGGTGCTTACTTGCATAAAATAGAGAAAGAAAAGATCAACGAATTGGGCTTATTATTAAAAAAAAACTAGAAAAAGAACAAATTAAAAACCCTCAATTAAATACCAAATTGGAAATTCTAAAAGTAAAAGGGGAAGTTAATAAAATTGAAAATAAGAAAACTATTGAATTAATAAATAAAACTAAGAATTGGTTTTATGAAAAAACCAATAAAGTAGATAAGCCTTTAGTTAATTTGATAAGAAAAAGGAAAGAGGAAAATCAAATTGTTAGTCTCAAAAATGATAAGGGAGAACTTTCCTCCAATGAAGAGGAAATTAGAGTAATAATTAGGAGTTACTTTGCCCAACTTTATGCCAGTAAGTTTGATAATCTAAATGAAATGGAGGAATATCTACAAAAATGTAGATTGCCCAGGTTAACAGAAGAGAAAATAAATTATTTAAATAGCACAATATTAGAAAAAGAAATAGAACAAACTATTAAACAACTCCCTAAAAAAAAATCTCCAGGGCCACATGGATTTACATGTGAATTCTACCAATCATTCAAAGAACAATTACTTTCAATACTATATAAACTATTTGAAATAATAGGTACAGAAGGTATACTACCAAATTCCTTCTATGATACAGATATAGTTCTGATAGCTAAACCAGGTAGGGAGAAAACAGAGAAAGAAAACTATAGATCAATTTCCCCAATGAATATTGATGCAAAAATTTTAAATAAGATATTAGCAATGAGATTACAGAAAGTCATTCCCAGGATAATACACTATGACCAAGTAGGATTTATACTAGGAATGAAGGGCTGGTTCAACATTAGGAAAACTATCAGCATAATCAATTATATTAATAGCCAAACAAACAAAAACCATATGATTATCTCAATAGATGCAGAAAAAGCATTTGATAAAATCTAACACCCATTCCTATTAAAAACACTAGTGAGTATAGGAATAAATGAGCTTTTCCTTAAAATGATTAGTAGGATCTACTTAAAACCATCAGCAAGCATCATATGTAATGGAGACAAACTAGAACCATTCCCAATAACATCAGGAATGAAACAAGGCTGCCCATTGTAACCATTACTATTTAATATTGTATTAGAAATGTTAGCTTTGGCAGTAAGAGAAGAAAAAGAGATTAAAGGAATTAGAGTAGGTAATGAGGAAACCAAATTATCACTCTTTGCAGATAACATGATGGTATACTTAGAGAAAATTAGAGACTCAACTAAAAACCTACTAGAAACAATTTACAGCTTTAGCAAAGTTGCAGGATACAAAATAAATCCACATAAATCATCAGCATTTTTATATATTACCAAAAAAGTTCAGCAGCAAGAGATACAAAAAGAAATTCCATTCAAAATAACTGTTGATAGTATAAAATATTTGGGAATCTATCTGCCAAGGAATAGTCAGGAACTATACGAACTAAACTA
>JAJPUD010016261.1:0-16611 GCA_023553655.1 Myrmecobius fasciatus | reverse complement strand
CAGGAAAAGATAACGATGAATGTTGGAGGGGATGTGGGAAAACTGGACACTAATACATTGTTGGTGGAACTGTGAACGGATCCAACCATTCTGTAGAGAAATTTGGAGCTATGCTCAAAAAGTTGTCAAACTTTGCATACCCCTTCGACCCAGCAGTGTTTCTACTGGGCCTATATCCCAAAGAGATCTTAGAGGAGGGAAATGGCCCCACATGTGCAAGAATATTTGTTGTAGCCCTTTTTGTAGTGGCTAGAAAGTGGAAACTGAAGGGATGCCCATCAATTGGAGAGTGGCTGAATAAATTATGGTATATGAATGTTATGGAATATTATTGCCCTGTAAGAAACGACCAGCAGGACGATTTCAGAGAGGCCTGGAGGGACTTGCATGAACTGATGCTGAGTGAAACGAGCAGAACCAGGAGATCATCATACACAGCAACAACAGTATTACATGATGATCCATTCTGATGGACATGGCTCTCTGCAACAAGGAATTGTCTCAAACCAGTTCCAATTGTTCACTGAAGAAAACCATATACACTCAGAGAGAGGGATATGAAATATGGACCACATCGTAACATTTTCATGCTCTCTATTGACATTTGCTTGCATTCTGTTGCCTTTCTCTGATTCTTTTTTTTTTCTTGTAGATAGGATTTTTCTTGCACAACTTCGCTAGCATTTCAACATTATTAACATGTAGTGGACTTCCTGCCATCTAGGGGAGGGGAGGGGACTGGGGGTAAAATTTGTAATGGAAAGCTTTGTAAAGATCAATGCTAGGGAACTACCCCCCATACAGATGTTATACAAATAAAAAGCTTTAATAAAAAAAAAAAAAGAAGTTCTGAGGAAAAATGCTATGTATACGAGAGAAAGAACTGATTGTTTCTGAATACATACTGAACACAGTTTTTAAAAAAAAAACTATTTTCTTGAGAGTTTTTTGTTTGGTGAGGGGGTTGGGAATGTCTGTTTTCTTTCACAACATGAGTTTTACAAAAATGTTTTTCATAATTTCATATGTGCTTTCTCAATGAGGGAGTGGGAGGAAAGAAACAAGAGAATATGAAACTCAAATATTATTTTTTTTAAATTTTGCATTTAACTGGAAAATATAAAATGTTAAATAGGAAAAAATAAAAACTCATAATTTTAAATGTTGTACATCTAAGAAACAATTTTTCAATTCTTCCATCCAATAAAGGACAGACTGATTATTACTATTTTGGTATAAATGTGTTGTATCTCATAATATTTTGTAGGATGATATGTAACATAATAATTTATTGTTATGTAATATTGTATTTGTATGGGTTTTGTGGGGACAGAAATATTTTAATTTAGTTCGATTTTAATCTATACTTCAAAAACCAAGGTTTGATGATTTTAATATGAAAATATTTGTACTAATTTATATCAATAGTAGAAAAATGAATTCCATTTGATTTCATTTTAAAGTATATGAATGAGTAAGTATTATTTAACAATGTATAATCACATTGAATTTGCTTTTCAACTACTTTTAAAAATTCATAAGAATATTTTCATATTAAAAGTATCATAATCTGTTTTATTGTTGTTCTTTGGCATGTGGTTATAAATAGAGGAAAGTTTTCATTTTTCTTGGAATGTGTCTTAATTTGGAATGATAATGTGCTGTTTGATATGTTTCAATTTGTGTGGATCATCTATCCAATGGTGTTCAAATATCTTTCTGAAAATAAATCTATGACTAATGAGGAATGTTTAGACTGTGGTAAACAAAAGGAGGTGAGCTTTAACTGGATAAACTGTGTTCCTAGAATATCTGATAAATACTGTTATGAATAGTGGGATACGTATAGGTGATTCACTCAATAATCCATGGTCAATTACAGCTATACAAAATTTTAATAAGTTTTTTCATGTGAATATCATTACTAATCAAAATTTAGAGAGTCATTTTGTTTCTGAGCTGTTTAGTGTTTGAAAGCACAATACATTTTACAAAAAGGTGGATATCTTAAGTGATTTTTTCCTAAACTTTCATGAATAAGTAATATACTTCACATAGTTCCATGTGTTACATATTTATTCAAATTATTTATATATATGTACAGAAGTCCTCACAATATGAACACAGATGAATACTTAGGTTATAATAAAGAAAGATATGTGATAGATTTATGTAATGGACAAATGTACATGGACTCATTTTCACTGATGCATTTATATAAACATATTACATACACATGCAATTTACCTACATATGTGCACATATCAAAGCACACATGGATATATGAAATATGTATGTACATATAAAATACATGTGTGGTCACATGGATACACATAAGTATGTGTGTGCATACATATCATTGACCTTGTGTGTTGCCATGTATATATATATATATATATATATGTGTATTAATATATAGATATGTGTGTATGATCACATATATTACAAAATTTTACCTGTTATATATATTTCTTATGTTTATACATATTCCTATTCTGACATCTATAAATGTCTTTTTTCTACATTAAGAGAGTTGGTAATTGTAGGAGTTTGAATTTTAGAGCTTTTGAGTATTTTATTGTTACTTTCCTCCCTTCTTTGGTGTGATGCATTCCATTCAATAATAATCATGCAATTGTATCTCTTAGGCTTAAATGAAAGTGACAAAATAGAGGTTTATTATTATAATGAATAGTGACAATGAGAATAAAGTTTCTATGATGATCTGCAGTATATTACAAGATATACTGCTTAAAAACATTAGACTATAGTTTAATATTTGCTCAATCATGTGAATGAAATACATTATAAGGCTTCTAAGACACAGTGAATAGAGAGCTGGGTCTGAAGTCAAAAAAGATTTATGTTCCTATGTTCAATTATTTGCTGTATGATCCTGAGCAAGTCACTTAACTCTGCTTCAGTTCTTCATCTGTAAAATGAGCTTGAGAAGGAAATGGCAAATCACTCCATTATCTTTACCAAGAAAACCCCAAACAGAATCATGAAGAGTTGGACAAACCTGAAATGACTGAATAACAACAGAAACAATAACAACACCACACTCCTTTCCTTTCAACACAAGTGTTTGTAGAAGTAGAATTGACAACATTTTGTCCTGATACCATGTGACAAATTGTAATAGCATCTTTAAGACAGACCGTTTCATCTTCCAAGTTCTTCCTTAGGGATAAGTCCTTTCATGATGTATTTGGGTGTTGACTCAGTTGTTGAAGTCTTATTCACTCTTTCATCATTCTTCCTCTGTAACAGTTCATAAAACACTCACACCCTTCACTGACAATTCTCAGTGGCAATGCAACCCAGCAAGCCCACATATCGTAACTTGTATTGCTTTTTATTTCTGGCTGAGTTTAAGTTAACAAATGCTAACATGCCATATAGATATGCTACCCACAAAGAGAATGTTTATTAATACCTCTCCCACTATGATTAGCTTTACAGTAAAATGCATGTGCAGCAAACAAAATAAATCTTAGCATAGCAAGAAGGAAAAAGTAGCCTATTTAAAGCTGCATTTATATAGACAGATAGATAGATAGATAGATAGATAGATAGATAGATAGTTAGATAGATAGATAGATAAATTTTTGTTTAGATCACAAATCTTTCCCTTTCTCCCAGGGTAGAACAGATCCATAATAAATTGCCCAAAACAAAGAGAATCACTTAGAACTTCTAGTGTACTATTCTTTTAAGACATATCTCATTTCCCCCCACTTTTTGCTTCACAAAGTTATAGGACCTGTCAAACTATTGAAAAAAATACCCTTTACAAAATATATAATGGCAATTGTTTAAAACTCCTGACCTCCCTGAATATGTTTTGGAATTAATTGTAAACCTCGTTTCTGACTTTTTACTCATTCCTATCACTCTTACACTAAACAAAATTTAATATATTTCCCTTCATTTTTCTCATTCTATAAGATTCATGGAAAACAGGTTGAGGCAAGAGTAAGAAAAAAAAGGAAGGAAGATAGAGAAAAAAATTACATGGTAAATAAAATAACCATATCCTGTATGCCAGCTCTCCACTTCTCTTTTGCTTTTAAAGAAAGGCTATGTGATTGATTGTTTACTTATTTTACAGATAAAAGCAATGGAAGAATAATTAAAAGAAATAAAACTAAAAATATTCATATCTCATTCAAAACACTATACATATCCAATCCTACTTCATAGTAACTTATTCCATGGTAGTCAGTTGTGTCATTATATATTATTTTCCAAACAATACTTTACAATCATTTTTATACAATAACCATTTTTGGAGAAAGGAAGTATTGGAAAATGAATTTTCTAGTGCTAATTTCAGTCAATATATGCTTAATATTTTATGAAATACCTCTGTCACCATTGATACAGAAATTGCACATGATGTTATACATATTATTATATCAGAGATCATCTATTCTAAACCTCACATTTTAGAGATAAGGTAAAGAAAAGAGACTGTGTCTTCTCAAATTCTTGAATCTTACTTTTGTGAGAAACCTTAGTAAATACTGAGTTGAATTTATACCAAAAATGAATTCCCACAGTATAAAATAAAATATGAGTCATTTAGTTTCTGCTTAGACTTCTGAAGAGGTTGAACTAGCCTCTTGAAGCTGCCATTCTACTTTTAAATATATCTAATTGTTAGGAATATTTTTTCCTAAGTGAAGTGTAATGACACCCCCCCTTTCATTTCATTTGTAACCCCTACATAACATATGTATTAAAGATCTATAAACTATAAGAAATTAATACAAATATTTAAGAACCCAGTCATTTGATAAATGGTCAAAATATTGGAACAACATGCAACACAAGATGTATTATAAACATCTAAATTCTTTAATTTGACTAAGTGAAACAAATTTGATATTTGATTTGAAATCCATCAAATATCAGAAGATATATAAAAATTACCAAATTCAATAATAATGTTACAGAGAAATAGGTACACTTATTATATTACTTGTAAGATAACAAAGTAGTAAAATTAACTTGAAAGTAAAATTATATTACAAAAATCCCATTATGTAGGATATATTTTGATTTTTCTAGCTCTCTATATATATCCACATATGCACAGAAATATACATGCATATATATAAGTATGCTGTACATTTGGTGTTTGTATATGTAATCCAAGTGTACTTTTAAATATTAAATGCAACATCCTAAGTGTTAATTATATGTATATAATATAATAATAAAATCTTATATAATATATAATGTACCTATTTTATTTTTATTTTCATTTCAATGTACAAAAATAGTGGTAGTATAGTATGTTGATCATAGTTCTGGGTTTGTAGTCAGAAAAATCTCAGGTCAAATTCAGCTTGAAAGCTTGAAAGCTATGTAATTTTAGGGAAGTCACTTGTCCTTAGCTCCTCAAGTATTTTTTAAGCTCCATGTATCAGATCATAGACAGGATTCATCTATTTATAAAATATTTCCCTCAATGATGAGGGAGAAACTTATTTTTAAAAATAAATTAATATTGCTCCTCCAAAACTGCTTTCTCTAGTTAATTTCTTTCCCAAATAATTCACTTTTTGTTGACATAACCAAGACTTTGTTTGTTTAAAAGAGCTACAAAAAGTAGACTGCTAAACAAGAGCAGTTGTATTCCAGGGGTTATTTATTCCAATTTTTATATTACAGTTGCACATTTCTGCATTTGGTAAGCTTTGTTGGGGTGAGGCTTTCAAAAGAAACTCATTTAGGGACCTTGCTACAGTGAAATTGATACAGCTGATGACTAAGTTCATTCTCAACCTAGCAGGGGGAATACTTCTCTAATCACTTGGCAAAGTCATTAGTCAGATTTGGAATAGGCTTCCTATTTCCTCAATATAAAAAAAATCTTCAATTATTATCACACTGTTTTTGAGAGCTTAAAACAATATTGCATTTGAATTTAAAAACAAATATCTAAGAAAGGTTGATTGATTTACACTTCCTAGCACTTGTCAGAAATTTCCTGCTGAGAAATGTATTTCTATTACATACTATTGTAGATGATTTTTTCTAAGGGGAAGAATAATACAAAATTTAAAAGGATCTTGAACAGCTTAGATTTAGTTCATTCCTCATTAGTAGAAATCATCTTTAGATGGAGTTTATGCTCCTTTAAAGATGATGGTTACCAATGAGCTATTATGTAGCAAGGCTCAATTACTGATAAGATGACAAATAAATGTTCATGTCATGATTATTTACTATGAAAAACTTAAAGAAGACAGCAATAATAAAAAAATACACACCAGAACTAACTGAATTTAGCCTTTAACATTTTTGTCATCATGTTTTAAAAGAATATTGAAATACATACTCTCTTAAAGACTATTTATAAAAATAGCAAATCAGGAAATGATTCAAAAATAGGGAAAAGAAAAAAAGTGAAATAATTTCATCTCATTGTTGTCTAGAGAGAAGCACTGAAGCAATATTCAATTAGTGAGGCATCTTTATTCTAATCATACACAACTTTAGCTATTTATTTATCATGAATTTAAAGTATTTAATTATAAGCTCTGTTATAAGACTATTAGTCTGAATGTGGGGAAAATAGAATATTTTATTATTAATCATGTATGATTTTATTATTATTGTTGTCTACATATTGCCAGAGAATGTTACATCAGAGATCGGTATTTATTTTTTTCTTTTGTTTGAATCCTGTATGACTCTTTGTGACTTCAATTTGTGTTTTTATAGCAAAGATTGTAGTGTTTGTGCTTTTCTTCTCCAGTTCATTTTACAGATAAAGAAAATGAGGTAAATGAGGTTAAGGGACTTACTAAGAGTCACAACTAATAATGTGTAGTAGAATAGATTAGAGTAGAGTGGAATAGAGTAGAATAAGTAAAAAGAAGAATGAAATGATTGCTCAATCTGGAACCTAAGGACCAATGTTCAAATGTGAACTTGTTGTCACTACTTATGTGACACTGCACATGTCATCTCACCATCTAGGTATCTTGTTCAATCTCTTTAAAAAAAGTGTGTGGAAGTAGAATCTTAATATTAAGTTAGTGTTTGATGCTAATGATTTCATTTACATTTGTTTGCTTCAAGGGGTAGAGCTGAGAAAATTGTCAGTGAAAGATTAATATAATGGTTCACTACGACCCTATTCTTGTGATCTAACCTGTTAAATTACCATTGGAGTTCCAGGATACCTTAAAGGGTTTGAAGTATCTTTATTTTTTCTTTGCTATAGACTATGACCCCCACAAACTGGGGGTCTTCAGTGACTAGCATCCCAATCCCAATCTCATGTACCAATTAACATTAGGGATAAATAGATAGATATGCCCACATATATGTACACACACATATACACATGCAAATATGCACACATATACCATGTATATCTATGTATAGACATGCATGTGTGAATATGTAATATATATATGTATATGTACATAAACATATAGATATATAGTTGCATACATGATAAAGGAGGAGAAAATCTTTTGAAAGCAACCAGAAAGCATGATATATGCTTGTTTCACTTTTCCAATCAACATAATCCTGCCAAAAAAAAAAAACATAAAAGGGGGTCCTTTTTCTGGTAAGAGTGTTCTTCCTTATGCATAATAAACACTTAGTAAACATTTAAATAAATACAATTATACTTAGCTTTGTATTCTTAAAACATATATATATATATGTATATATATATATATATATAAGAATGTCCACAATCATCTCACTAAGGATGTTATAAATATTTCATGAATTAAAATAGTGAACTATATTTAGATTTTTTTAATGACTATGAATGTACCATAGACTTTAAGAAAACATATATTGGTATAGAAATGATATTCTATTAATAATGGAGATAGATCAAGTGTATAAGTGTAACTTGCAACTTGCTTAAACTCAGTTCCCTTTTTTTCTGTAAAAGCAGAAATTTTGATTAATTTCTAGAATCCATATTTAAACACATAGTAGGTATTTAAATACTTCTGAAAGTAACTCTTTCCATATTTTAAATTCTTGTGTTGATAAGAGAGCATGAAAAAAGCAGAGATTTTAATTTAATTCTCTCCTCAGCATAGGAGAGACTTAAATTAAAATCTCTGCTTTTCTTTCTTATTCAGTCAGGTGATAAACATGGGTCAAATGCCTGTCATGTACCAGAAATCTCTAAACTCTGAAAAGACAAAAAAATGTAAAAGACAGTCCCAGCTCTGTTTTTTATTAAACCTTTTTATTTTTCAAAATACATGCATGGGGGCAGCTAGGTGGCACAGTGGATGAAGTACCAGCCCTGAATTCAGGAGGACTTGAGTTCAAATCTGGTCTCAGACACTTAACTCTTCCTAAATGTATAAACCTGGGCAAGTCATTTGACCACAATTGCCTTAACCAAAACAAACAAACAAACAAACAAAATATGCATGGACTATTCTTCCACATTGATCCTTGCAAAACCTTTTGTTTCAATTTTCTGATTTTCCTCCACTCCCTTCCCTTGATGACAAGTAGTTCAATATATGTTAAACTTGGTAGAAATATGTGGTAAATTCAATATATGCATACATATTTATACAGTTATTTGCTGCACAAAAAAATCAAATCAAAAAGGTAAAAAAATGTGAAAGAAAACAAATGCAAGCAAACAACAACAAAAAAAAGGGAAAATGCTATGCTGTGATCCACACTTATTTCCCATTGTCCTCTCTCTAGTGTGTAGGGTGTAGGGTATAGATGGCTCTCTTCATCATAAAATGATTGGAACTGGTCTGAATCATCTCATTGTTGAGAAGAGTCATATCCATTAGAATTGATCATCATATAATCTTGCTGTTGCCATGTACAATGATGTCTGGGTACTGCTCATTTCAGTTAGTATAAGTTCATATAATTCTCTCCAGGCATCTCTGAAATCATCTTGCTGATCATTTCTTGTAGAACAATAATATTTCATAACATTCATATACTATAACATATTTAGCCAATTTTCAATTTCAGGGCACCCACTCAGTTTCTAGTTTCTTGCCATACAAAAAGGACTGCCATAAACATTTTTGCATATATGGGTCCTCTTTCCTCCTTTATAATCACATTGGGATATGCCCAGTAGAAATATTCCTAGAAAAAAGAGTATGCACAGATTGGTACCTCTTTGGTCATAGTTCCAAATTCCTTTCCAGAATGGTTGGATCCCTTCACAGTTCCACCAAAAATGTATTAGTGCCCCAGTTTTCTCACATCAACTCCAACATTTGTCATTATATTTTTGAGAGGTGTTTAGTGATACCCCAGACTTGTCATAATTTGTATTTCTCTGATCATTAATTATTTAGAGCATCTTTTAATATTACTAAAATGGTCTTAATTTCATCTGAAGATTTTCTGTTTATATTCTTTGACCATTTATCAGTTGGAGAATGAGTTAAATTCTTATCAATTTGAGGCAATTCTTATTTATTTATTTACTTACTTTATTGAAGAGCCAATTGGGGTTAAGTGATTTGCCCAGGATCACACAGCTAGGAAGTGTTATGTGTCTGAAACCAGATGTGAACCCAAGTCATCCTGACTTTGGGGCTGGTGTGTTACCCACTCTGCCACCTAGCTGCCTTGAATCAATTCTTTATATATTTTAGAAATGAGGTATTTTTCAAAACTTTTGAATTTAAAAATGTTTTCCCAGTTTATTGCTTCCATTCTAATCTTGGCTACATTAGTTTTGTTTGTACAAAACTTTTTAACTTAATACAATCAAAATTATCTATTTTGTGATCAATAATGATCTCTAGTTCTTCTTTGGTCACAGATTCTTTCCTCCTCCACAAATCTGAGAGGTAACTATCCTATGTTCTTTTAATTTGTGTATAATGTCATGCTTTATGTCTGGATCATGGATTCATTTTGACCTTATCTTGGATTAGTGTTAGGTGTGGGTCAATGCCTAGTTTTTCCATACTAGTTTCCAATTTTCCCAGCAGCTTTTGTCAAATAATGAATTCTTCCAAAAGCTGGGGTCTTTAGGTTTGTCTAACACTAGATTTCTATAATCATTGACTATTTTGACCTCTGAAGCTAACCTATTCCACTGATTGACTACTCTGTTTCTTTATCCAGTACCAAATGATTTTGAGGACACTGTTTTATAATATAGTTTAAATATGGTAGAGATAGGCCAACTTCATTTGCATTTTTTCATTAATTCTCTTGAAATTCTTGACCTTTTATTCTTCCAGATGATTTTTTTTTTATTTTTTAATGTATGTAAAATAGTTTCTTGGGAGTTTGATTGGTATGGTACTGAATAAATAGATTAATTTAGGTAGTATTGTCATTTTTAATATATTCATTCGACCTATCCAAGAGCACTTGTATTTTTTCAATTGTGTAGATCTGAATTTATTTGTGTGGAAAGTGTTTTGTAATTGTGTTCATATAGTTCCTGACTTTCCCTTGGCAGATTGATTCCCAAATAATTTATACTATAGACAGTTATTTTAATTGGAATTTCTCTTTGTATCTCTTGCTGTTGGACTTTGTTGGTGATGTATAAAAATGATGATGACTTATATAGTTTTATTTTGTATTCTGCACCTTTGCTAAAGTTGTGCATTTTTTCTAATAGTTTTTTAGTTGATTGGCTAGGGCTCTCTAAAACTTCATATCATCTGTAGAGAGTGATATCCTTGTAATCTCTCTTTCTTCTCTTATAGCCAAAGCTAGCATTTCTAATACAATACTGAATAGTAATGCTGATAGTAGGCAACCTTGATTTATCCCTGATCTTATTGAGAATGGTTCTAGTTTAATCCCATTAAATATGATGCTTGCTGATAGTTTTAAATGGATGTAACTGATTATTTTAAGGAAAAGTCCATTTATTTCTATACTCTTTAGTGTTTTTAATTGTAATGGATGTTGGATTTTATCAAATGATTTTTTTTGCACATATTCAGATAATAACATGGTTTTTGTTAGTTTGGTTAATTTAGTCAATTATGCTAATAGTTTTCCTAAAATTGAACCAGCCCTGCATTCTTTGTACAAATCCTTCTTGGTCATGGTGTGTTATATTGGGAATGTCTTACTGTAATCTTTTAACTTAACATTTTATTTAAGATTTTTGCACATATATTTATTAAGAAAATGCATCTATAATTTTCTTTCTCTGTTTTCCTCCTACCTGGTTTAGGTATAAGTGCCATATCTGTACTGTAAAAGGAATTTGGTCAAAGTCCTTCATTCTTTATTTTTTCAAATAGTTTATATATTATTGGAGTTAATTGTTCTTCAAATGTTTGGTAGAATTCACATGCAAATCCATGAAGTTCATGAAGATCTTTTCTTAAGGAATTAATTAATGAGATTGTTCCATTTCTTTTTCTAAAATGGACCTATTTAAATAATTTATTTACTCTTTTTTAATCTGTGCAATAAAAATATTTTTGTAGGTATTCCTCCATTTCCCTTAGATTATCAAATTTATTGGCATAAATTTGGGCAAAATAACTCCTAATTTTAGCTCTAATTTCTTCTTCATTGGTGCAAAGTTCTCCTTTTTCATTTTTGATACTAAGAATTTGATTTTTCTCTTTACTTTTGCTAATCAAATTAACTAAAATTTATCTATTTTCTTGGTTTTTCTTAAAATCAACTTTTAGTCTTATTGATTAATGCAATAGTTTGTTTTTATTTACTTTCAATTTTATTAATCTCTCCTTTTATTTTTAGAATTTCACTTATGGTATTTAATTGCAGATTTTTCATTTGTTCTTTTTCTAGCTTTTTTAGTTGTAAGCCCAATCCATTGCTCTTCTCTTACTCTATTTTTTGCAAGTAAGTATCTAGAGATATAAAATATTCCTAATGACTGCTTTGGCTGCATTCCACAAATTTTATTATATTGTCTCATTATTGTAATTCTCTTGGATGAAATGATTGTTTGTGTCTATGATTTGCTGTTTTAACAATTCATTCTTCAGGATTGATTATTTAGTTTTGAATTAATTTTTCATATATTTTCCTTTGCTCTTTATAACTTGTGATTCTTGTTGCATTATGACTTGGAAAAGATGTGTTTACTAATTCTACTTTGCTGCATTTGATTTTGAGGTTTATTATGCCCAAGATATCGTTAATTTTTGTGTAGGTTCCATGAACATTTGAGAAAAAAATGCATGCTCCTTTGTGTCTCCATTGAATTTTCTCCAAAAGTCTATTATGCCTGACTTTTCTAAGATTCTATTTATCTCTTTAACTTAGTTCTTCTTTATATTGTAGTTTAATTTATCTCGTTCTGAAAGAGCAAGTTTGAGATCTCCCAATAGTATAGTTTTACTGTATATTTCTTTTTCTGCTGTTTTGACTTCTCCTCTAGGAATTTGGATGTTACACCATTTGATGCATATAAATTTAATATTACTTCATTATCTATTGTATTCTTTAACAATTTACAGTTCCTTCCTTATCACTTTTAATTAGATCTATTTTTACTTTTGCTCCAGCCTGCTTTTTTTTTTTTACTTCACCTGAAGCATAATTGATTCTGCTCCAGCCTTTTATCTTTATACAATGTATGGATCACTCTGCTTTAAATGTATTTCTTGGAAACACAACATTGTAGGATTCTGGCTTTTAATCTGTTATCTGCTGCATTTTATGGGAGAGTTAATCCCATTCACATTCACAGTTAAAATGACTAATTCTATGTTTCCTGCCCTTCTATTTTCTTCAAGTTATACTTTTCTTTTTCCTTTCACCCATTCATTCCTCCCCATTTTTTTTTGCTTTTGATCACAAACTTCCTCAAACAGCCCTCTCCCTTTACATTCCATCCCCCCTTTCCTGTCCCTTTTCCTCTCCCATTTCCTTGTATGGTGAGACAAGTTTCTCTGTGAAGCAAAATATGTCTGATATTCTCTTTGAGCCAAATCTGATGACTGTTAGATTCAGACAATGTTCACTCCCTTCCTTTCTTTCCCTCAAAGGTAAGTACTGTTTTTTGGCTATCCATGAGATTCAATTTACCCCATTTTAACTCAATTTTCCACTTCTTCCAGTAGAATTCTCTTTCTTCTTCTAGTTTGTAGCTGCTTTCCCCTCCAGCTTCAAATTTCATTTCTATGCACCTCTCCCTTAACATTCTAGTTTCCTCTCCTACTTTCCTATAGGGTGAGACAAGTTTCTCTATGAAGTCAAATATATCTGATATTGTTGCTTTGAACCAAATCTTTTGAGAGTAAGATTCATACAATGTTCATTCCCTTCCCTTCATTCCCACAATTATAATAGATGTTCTTTGCCTCTTTAAGATATGTAATTTACCTCATTTTCCCTCCATTTTTCTCTTCTTCCAGGATAATTCCCTTTCCATATCTACTTTCATTTTTTATATTATCATAATAAACCAAATTGTACTCTCTAAGTATGACCATAACAGAGATATAATTCTCAAGAGATATTTCGTTTTTACCTGTTTATGCTTCCCTTGAGTTCTGTGTTTGGAGATCATATTTTCTGTTCAGCTCTTATCTTTTTATAAGAAATAAATGAAATTCATCTAGATTTTTGATTGGCCATCTTCTTCCCTGAAAGATAATGCTCAATTTTGCTGGGTAATTTATTCTTTCCTGAAATTCAAGTAACTTTGCCTATTGGTATATCAGATTCCAGGCCCTTAGATCCTTTTAGGTGGAAGCTATTAGGTCTTGTATAATCCTGATTGTAGATCCTTTAATTGTTTATTTATTGTTGCTTCCAAAATTTAGCTATGATATTCCTTGGAGTTTTCATTTTGTGTTGTCTTTTGGGACATTAGCAGTGAATTCTTTCAATGGCTATTTTACCCTCTGGTTCTAGAACATCAGGACACTTTTCCTTGATGATTTCCTGAAAGATTATTTATATGCTTTTTTTTCATCATAGTTTTCAGGAAGTCCAATAACTTTTAGATTGTCTCATATAGATCTGTTTTCCAATGAGTTATCATATATTTTCCTCTATTTTTCATTTCCTTTTTTTGGTTTTCTTTGATTTTTGATGTTTGAGTCAATAATTTCCCTTTTTTTCAATTCTAATTTTTAGTGAATCATTTTCTTCAGGTACCTTTTTAACTCCTTTTGTGTTTGGGCAATTGAATCTTTAAATGAGTAATTTGTTCAATTGATTTTTTTCCCATTTCATAAATTCTCTTTTTCAAGGTATTGTTTTATGTTTCCATTTTGTCAAATCTATTTTGTAAAAAGTTCATATGCTTTTTTTTCCATTTCATGAAATATATTTTTTAAGTTTTCTTCACATAAGTTCTGTATTTCCTTTTCCAAATTCTCTTGTAATATTCACATTTTCTTTCTCCATTTTTTTCTAACTCTCTTTTAGATCCTTTTTGAATTCTTTCAAGAGAGCTTTATGAGATGGGAACCAACTCATATCAACCTATTGACCTTTATCTGGAGATGATTTGCTTTTATTGTTTTCAGCTTTTGAAGCCTCTTCTTCTCTTTGTCCATAAAACATATCATCAGAATTCATTTTGCATTTTTGCTCATTTTTTTAAAGGAGAAGTCTGCTTTTAGAGCAAAGGGTAGATTGTCCAAGCTTCCTCTCTATGCGACAGTATTTGCACTAGGTCTGTGCTGCTGATATACAGTGTTGAGTGGGCATGGCAAAGTAATGCATAATTCTGGACTTCACAGGTTCACTATTTGCCTCTTGTATTTGTATTGAATGTCTCACAGCTAATTTGCTGATCCGCAGATTTTCATCCAGGACAAAGTATCCAACTGTTTTGTCAATTTTTCCTGGGAGATTCTCTGGCACATGGACTCCACACAACCCTGGGACTGTGTTGTGCCTGTGCTAGCCTCCCTCTCCCCTTTCCCAATTAAAACAGACCATTTCTGAAGTTTTTAAAAAAATCTTCTGCAATTTAGTTATACTCCAAATATTTATGGACTCTGTCACTCTGAAATCAGTTTAGAGACTTGACTTGGTGTTGAATTGAGTGACACCAATAGAAAGTCAGATAAAGATCTGTCTCCTCTCTACTATCTTGGCTCTAAAGCTGCCATTATATATATTTAATATCCTTTTGTTGTTTCCAGAAGATTCCTAGTTTTATTTCTAGAGTTATGGTACAATGTATACATTAAGTGTATTCTTAGCCTCCTCAATTTCCAGGTCATGTCTACAAGTAACTACTGGACAATCCCTATGAATTCATCATAACATTTATAACTCTTCTTCCCAAACCCATTAGTATGTCACTCTTTCCTTAATAGTGGAGATGAAAATATTGCCTTATGTAAAGGACAGAACAGAGTTGGTAAGATTGAGAGACTTCCGGAATTCTGTACTCATTTTTTTTGGTCTTTTCATACTTCAAAACTTCTTTGAGAACTTTTCCAGAGGAAAGTAACTTCAGGTATTTCTGACTTCCAGCTTCAAGAGAGCCAATGGAAGAATCTAATGGCTCTTCAAGATTGTTAAAAGAAAAGAAGGATCAAGAGGAGGAAGTCATCCCTATAATGTCCCTATTCTTAGCTAACTGCTGTAGATAAAACATTTTCATGAGTTTTCCTTTGAATGAGAGCCAGAATTATCTCTCTTTGTTGAGCTGATTTATCCAATTTCTAAGTATTTAGTTAATTTTTTTATATATACTTTCTCTGATTTCTGTTTTGCTACAGATTTTGATAAATAAGGTTTTGTTTTTGTTTTTTTATATATTTTCTATTTGTGTTTAATTTGGAACTGACATTTGAGGGAAAAAGATTTTAGATAAGATTTAAATCTTGGGATCCTCTTTCTCCACTATAATAATGACAAAGTGATAAGAAGTAAGATTGAATGAAATGCTATCTCCTAATCTAATAATACATGAGGGAGTACATAGATATAATTCTCTCCTGTTATACCATCTTTTGTTTCTCACATATTTTTGTGATACAGTGACCACTATATAAATATTTACTATTATTATTATTAAGGAAAAGAGATTGGTTTCTTACTCAAATTTCCTGCTCCTCTTTGTGGCAGGAATTAAAGTCTTCTTTGAAGAAAGGTGGGAGAAGAGACTAGATATTCCCATTCTACCTCTCTTTGAGCACAAAATAATTCCTTGTATAAATGTGCCTTGATAGCATGGGGTCCATAACCACACATATAAAATTAGCTATATAATAACTCAAATTAATTATCTTCTCAAATCCCCCTCCCTATTCAATTTTTATATTTCTATTAGTAGTATCAACATTCTACTAGTCACCTAGGCTCGAACTAGGCTCAAAGTTTTTAGTCATTTTTCTTCTTCTTCTTCATCACACCCCATAGGTTTAATTCATATTTCATGGTAAATTTAACTAGATTCTTCCTTTTCTATTCCACCTCTAACATGGAAGTTTATGTGGATTTGTCTTTTTGGTTTTGTTGTTTCCTGCACTTTACTCACAAAAGCTAATTGAATCAAAATAGCTTATCGAACCTACCTACCTATACTCACTTTCTTGTCTCTAATTTGTTACATGCACTACAGCCATATCAAACAAAATTCATATGATATAATTTCTTTATTAAAAACAAACAAGATGGCGGAGTGAAAAGGTGACT
>JAJPUD010016260.1:0-28424 GCA_023553655.1 Myrmecobius fasciatus | reverse complement strand
GCTGGATATATTAGCCATTATTTTATTCATAACTTCTATTACCACAAATTAAAATCTAAATGACAAAAATTATGAAAATCTTCTCAAAGGGCCTCTGAGATTCAATATTCTCTGTAGTCTCCACAATAGAACAGTCATTCTTTCACCTTCCCTTTGTTTTTGTATTAATATGTGATTTGATATGTCACCAAATAAAAGGAAGAAAGAGTAATAGTTACCAGATGGTCATATTTTTGACTTTTAGAAATTTTTTTTGGGATGAAAATTGAAATATGAAATATAAAATTGAACTTAGGGAAATAGATCAATTCTCAAGTTATTGGTAACTTAGAAAACATGAGGCATTACCTTTTGTTTCTGGCCCCCTTGGGAGTCCTATTTGCCAATCTTTAGCTAACATAGTCAAATTAGCATTTGATATTAAAAAAAGAAAGAAAAAGAAATTTTTCATTTGTTTAAATTGTTGAAACAGAAATTAGTGCCATTATAACTTATCATCTAGGCTGTTTCTCTTTTGTTCAACTTTTCTTCTTTTTTAATTGCAAACTATCTTGTTTTATTGTACTGTAGATGGCAAAAAAAATGTAAAGGAATAGAACATTTCACAACTTCATCTCTTTAAATGTCCTATTAAAATGAACCCACTGCCTCATGCAAGGCAAGTAGACATTTATAATTTCCATTATTTTTCTTGCAGTTCATAAAAAAGTCTCCTTAACAGAATCTCAGCAACAACTGATTGCACAAGCACTCACATGCACACACACAAACACACACACACACAGATACACACATAGACAAAAGATAGGAGAGAAGAAAAAAAGAGAAAGAAGAACAGAGGAAAAAAAGAGAAATTTTTCAAAGATATATGATTTCATTGGTCTAGATGGTCTTTCTATTGAAACAGATCATGATTCTTTAATCATTTATATGATCTTTGGAGGTTGCTGCTGGTGAAAGAAAATACAGTTAACTTAGCAATGAGCCTTCTGAACTCAGGTAGGCAAGAACTTTTTGTCATTAGGCTTGAAAATTTTGTTGGAAATGGAGGGAAGTCGTAGCACATATGGGGGATGGATAGCATTAGGAGGAAGGAGAGGAATGGAAATGCTCTTGATTTGTGATTTTATCACTGTAGGGAGCTCCGCATGTAGAATTTTCCTTTACCAATGCAGATTGGTAACATATTCAACTTAAGATTGTCTGGGACTCTGAATGGTTGAGTGCCTTGCCCACAATCATGCAATATGAGTCAGAGGTAGCATTGGAAACCAGATTTTTCTTACTTTAACCTTGTCATTCTACTACAACACGGACCATATTTTTCCTATATTTTTATGTATCCATACATTTATCCATAAATGCTGATATATGAATAAATGCCATCTATAAATAAAAAATAATTATATACCAGAATTACATTTTTGTTTTGCAAAGAATTCCAAACACTTCTTGTCAATTATGAACCCAAGCAAGAATCTCACGTAAAGCATCTGTGACAATACTCATTCAGTTTCCTCCACCTTAAAGACCTACATTGAAAAGCTTAACCAAGTCTTAAATAACCCCAACTTTCAGAAGTGGCTTTTGTTTATTTTATGTTTGCTTGTTTTTACTTGATTTTTTTGCAATAAATGAAATTTTCTTTGTAATTTCTTCCCATTTTCCTTATTTTGATGTCTGGGATATTGCATGATATAATAGATATATCACCTGAATCAGTCATGTCATTTCAGTTCAACTCAAGCAAAAGTTAGCTGCCTTGTAGCACTGGGAAAATTACAAAAAAAAAAAAAAAAAAAAAAAAAAAAACTTTGGACCTCTTTTCTCTATTATAAAATGGGAGTAATAATAATACCTATGACCTAGGATTGTTGTGAAGATCATATGGGAAAATATTTGTAAATCACTTTTCATAGTGCTTGTTTACATAGTAGGCTCTTTTAAAAATGTTTGTTCTTTTCCCTTCATTTTCCTTATTTTAAAAATGAGCAAGTCATGATTCTTCAAATATTTAGGATTTATACTTGAAAGTTATTTAAGAGATTACACTGCAACTCCCTCTTTTCATAGGAGAAACTGAGAAGTAGACCTTTTCTGTGATTCATACAACTAAATATGCCATAGCTGGAATTCAAATGAGTTCTTCAGACTCCAGAACCAGTGATTTCACTACCAAGTGACACATACCTCTCTCCCATCCCTGTAAGTCTATTCTTTCCCCAGGCTGAACATACTAATTTCTTTTTTAAGAAAATAACTTTTCTATGGAAGTCCTTTCCCCACTTTGGATTTCTTTCTCTTCAAATGTTCCAAATTATCTCTTCTTAAGTCTTTATTTTTCAAACTAGGAATCTAAACAGAAATTGCATTATCATAACTAAGAGATTGTAGTGTTTTCTCCATTTTCTAAATTACATGGTTCAATTCTCTAAGATTCAAAACATCTGATGTACAGATTTTGACAGTTATTCAGTTAGATTCAGTTAATTTTTATTAAGTACCCATAGGATGTGTGACATTGTAAAATGTATTTCAGAATAAAAGTGTTACTATCCTTACAAAGTTTATACTCTTATTTGTAAAAAACAAATAGTAAAATAAATGGGCAATCAATGGAAATTAGAAGTAAATAGATAAAATAACTTTTCTATAGTGGTAAAAGCTTATCAAAGTTCTTTCTTACTATCAACAACTTAAGACAGGTGGTCAACAAACATTTAATTTGCATTTACCAGGAACCGTGTTAAGTACTATAAGGTGCAAATTTCACTATCTTTATTTTATAGATAGAAGTTGAGTCTTTTAAGAGATTAATTTATTTTTTCATGCTAATCCATGATAAAAATGAGAAGACAGGTCTTCTAACATGTCACTTCTTTTCATTCCATTACCCCTTCCTTCATATTTTTACTTGTGATAGTTGGTTGTAGTGGTGATGGTGGTGATTGTTGTGATTGTTGTGATTATTATAATACAAAGGAATGATTAGATTGCAGTACCTAGGGAAATATCAGTTCAAAAGTTATAATAGTCCATCCATAATATGAAACTAGAGAACAATAGACAGATGAATAAATAGATATATAAATACATACATACATAAAAGAAGGATATATAGAAATATAAGTATATGTATAAACATAAATATACATTGCTATAATCTTTGCAATCTTTAAGCTGATGGCATATGTTCATGTTTGCATGAGTATACACATATGAGTGTATATATACTTTACATCAACATATATGTAATATAAATATCAAATATATCATCATCATAAAAATTGCAACTTTATGTAAGTTACAGGAAATATGAGGTAAGAAATAGAAATAAATGAAGGGAGTTAAGAGAGAGTCATGGACAATCCTCACAGTTGGTGGGCAGTATGGTAGAGAGGAAGATAAACCAAAAGAGACTGAGATGATGTGGTCAGAGAATGAGAAGGGGAACTGAAAGAAAGTAGAGTCCGGAAAGCCTAGACAATAGTTATCCAGCAAAAGGAAGTGATCGATAATGTCAAATGATACAGAGGAGTAGAGGAAGAGAATGATTGGAAAAAAAGGCATGGTATTAAGAGTTTGTTAGAGACTATAAAGAGAAGTTCCATTTGATTGATGAGGTCAGAAGCTAGATTGTACAAGGATAGGGATATAATGAAAGGAGAAGTGGAGACCTAAATTATATATAACATTCAAAAATAATTTAATTGAGGAGGGGCTTTAAGAGATAGAGCATTATTGCTGGTGAGCATTGTAGTAACTAAGATTTTTTAAATTAATTTTATTGATGGAAGAGAATTTTAACAGAGAATTTTAGAGTTTTTAAAGTAGAGAATAATAGAGAATGCAGTTTTGAAATATTTTTTTTTTTATTGAGTGAAGACTGTTTTTGTTTTCAAAAAACAGGTATGAAAGCCTGGGCTTGTACTAATGGATATAAAGATTATAGTTCATGGTAAATTTGTTACTCAATAAACATTTACTATGTACTTACTGTATGCCAGACATTGTGCTAAATGCAGAAGCAAAATGAAAAGGAAAGTTCAAACCAGTTCCAACTGCTCAGTGATAAAGAAAGCCATATAGATCCAGGGAGAGGCCTGTGGGATCTGAGTCTGGACCACAACATAGCATTTTCACACTCTATTGGTTTGCTTGGATTATGTTTTCCTTCTCAGGTTTTTTTTCCTTTCCTGTACAGCATAATTGTATAAATATGTATACACATATTTGATCTGTCAAATATTTTAACATAATTTAAAACAAAAAGAAAGGGAAAGGATCAAGCTTACTTTCCAAAAGCTCATAGTTTCATTTCTTGGGAAGGACACAAAATAGTTTTGGCAACAGAAGGAGAGATGAAAGGATAAAATATTATGATAAGATAAAGAAAATTTTGAGTAACTGAACATGGAAATGCCACATTTGTGTGTGATGATAAGATTGAGAATATGACTATTCCTGTGTGTAGCTGAGTTGTAGTGAAGGAATAGATAAGGGGAGTTGAGTAGATTGAAGAAGTGAGAAATTAGAGCATTTGGGTCTCTATATTGAATTCCACTTTCATGAAGTCAGGAATAATAGTGACAGAAAGGAAGACCAACAGTAACATAGCAAACTCTATAACAAAAGAGGCATGATGTATTGGGGATAGGTAAATAACAACTACCTAGTTCTGAAATTTTTAATAAATTTGGATTATATGAATTTCAGAGGAAGGGAAGGATGGTGGTAGAGGGAAAGTCTTAGAGTGCCAATGGAAGGCAAGCATCATATTAATCCAACTCTCCCCCACAGTAACCAGTAACTTAAGAGAAATGATGGATAGCACATTTAGTACTAGAATGGTGACTGAGAGATTCAGTGTCTTCAGAAGAGAGTAAGATCTCATTGATGATGAAAAGATGGAAGGATTGAAAGACAAAGTGGTTTAAAATGATATGTTAATTATGCAGCAGATATCCCAGAAGACACAATGAAATGGTGGCAGAACTTCAATGCAATATTGAAAGTGGTTTGGAAAATATAAGTTATTCTTTGAAAATGTGTACTTTTCCATCATAAATGGACACAATAAAAGTGAGTGGGAGATTGCATATTGCTGGATATTTATTTCAAGATGAGTAACAAGAGTAGGATCCATTGACAGTGATTAGAAGAATCAAGATCAGTTCTTGAGATTTTAACATAGCTCTCCATTATTTGAATTATCAGGTATTTCCATCTGCCATCTTTGTGCTTTTGCACTGGCTGTAACATACGCATATCTCAAATATTCTTTCTTTACACCTCCACCTATTAGAAACTTTGGATTCTTTCCAGGGTCAACAGAAATATCACCTTTTACCCAAAGTCTTTTTATATTCTACCCTCATTCTCCAGCTATTACTGCTCTCCAGTGCAAAATAAGCTTTTGTTTACTTTGTATACATTCTGTATGCACATCTATTTATTATTTTAACTTTATCTGCTAGTATCTATAAACTATTATTTTTCTGTCTATCTCTCCATTATCTATCTCTCTGTCATCAGCCATCTATCTTATCTATCTGGCCTACTAGCTATCTATCAATATGTCTATTTGTCTATCTATCTATTTTACTATCATATATCAATCAATATATATTTGTTTTTTCCCCCATCAGACTTTGAAGAAAAAGATTTTTTCATTTTCTCTCTCTGGTGCTTATCCATGTCCTGTTACATAATAGAAGTTTAATAAATGTTTAATTTTCTGATTCTCCAGTTTAGTATATTTTCTTCCTTCTCAAAATTTTCAACAGTATTCTCCCTGTATCATTACATCTTTCCCTGATCTATCTACTGACATCATCAAATTAAGCTAGTATTATGCCAATTTATGTAAAGAACTGAGATTAATGAGAGTATTTAATGTTTTTCAGAAGCATAGAAATAATAGAAAATGGCCCATAAGTTTGCAAGAAAAAATTAGGTAAAATAAGAAGTCACTGAGCTGAAGTGACTTTCTGCTCTGGGATTACTACATTGTAACTGAGAGCATACTTTATGTCACTTGCCTTGGTTGGAATTTGTGGTACTTGACCTAGGAATAAATATTGCTAGTTACTGCATTGCCAATTCAATTTCTTGCCTAATAAATATCATTTAAGCTGAAATGAATTAGATGCAAATGTTTGCTCTGTTAGTGCATTTAATCTCTTGATTTTTCTTGTTAATGTTTCAAAACCATAGTTGGGAGTGGGGGGAGAGAAACTTGGTTTGACTTTTATGTGAAACTCAAGACCCATTAACTGGAATTGCCATCAGATGTTTGAAAATTTTTAACTTATTGTTCTAATCTAGGGAACTCTATTCTGACTTTAAACCTAGATAAAGAAATGACATTCCAGGAGGGTACCATCTAGTCCTCAAGCCATAAGCCCACTGAATCACAGAATGTTAATGCTGAAAGGAAAATAACTTCTAGTAAAAACTCCCATATTTCTCAAATGAAGAAATAGGGGTCTGAAAAGAGAAAGTCACACATCCAACAAGTGGCAGAGCTTAAACCAAACCCCTAAATCTCCTTCTATGCTACCACCATTTAATCTCTCTCTAATTTTGCGCATTTTCATTAGAAAAGCATACCATTGTTCTATTCCTATTGTATAAGAGAAGGGCAAACCAGTGATCAGTCTGATTTCTGCCCTATCTGAATTCATCTGAAAAAGTATTATTCTTTCCACTGAATTTATTTTATGTGACTAAAACAGTGTTTCACATTTAGAAAGGCATAATGATGAGTTTCCTCTTCTACTTAATACTAAGGGCTTGTTTGGGGTTTAAAAAATATGCAAGTGTAATTATGATTGTTAAAAATGCAAAAAAAGATAGGGCATTCAATGGAAAAAGAACATTTACATTTGAAAGTATGAATAATGTAGTTATGGTAATAGGGCAGCCAATTCATAATTATGAACACTCCATCCCTCCACATGTTCCTGTGTCACACAGAGCAGGCTAGTGAGAGCTGTTCTGTCTCCGATTGTTTTTGCTGTGTTCTGCATTATAAATTGTACTCTACTGAACCCTGACTACAGCATCTGCATTGCAGCCATTAACTGAAGCGTCAACCCCAACCCTCCCACTGGAGAATTCACTGCAGCTCTAAGGTTGGAATTGCAACTTTACTGAGAATCAGGGGCTGTGCCTGTCTCTGACAGAACTCTAACTAGGGCAGGTCAACTAGGGCTTTGCCCCAGGGCATAGGAACTTCCAGGGTGCAGACAGCACTTGTACTGCTTCAACAACATGGGAACAATTGAACTTGACACCTAATTAACAAGAATAATTAGTTAAAATAGAAAGCTGTCTCTCCTCCTACCTCATAATAGTCATATCTCAGATAAGATACTTCATGGTCTGGACCTATTGCATTTTATCTCTTTTTATCTTTGGCAATGGGGTCTACATTGCAGTAGCACTCTATGGTCTCAGACAATGAAAGTCAATATACTGGTGTTTTCATCTGCCCTGATGAGATAGAATCCCAAGGTCTCTCTCCCCCTATTTTAATTCAACTGAATGTCTTTAAAAATTTATTTGAGGAGTGTATTTCATATTTCTTGACCTCAAGGCCAAAACTTCTGGTTATGGCTCTGATCTTTGTTTTCATAATGCAAAAAAAAAAAACATTTTTCTCAACTGTTAAAGCAATGTTTCAACCAGTCAATTTGATAAGAAAGATTGATTTTAATGACAATAACAATTCTCATTTATGTAATAATTTGAATAGAAAGCATGGTAGTGTCTATAGAGAACTTTCCTTAGAGCCAGTAGGATTTGAGTTTAAATCTTGCCTAAAGAAACATGCTGGTTTTGTGACCTTAGGGATGTCAATGAACTTCTCAGTAGACCAAAAATTTTAGAGAAAATGTATAGACCTACACAGTAGTATGGAATACATAGTACATGGAATGCTAGCCTTAGAATCTAGAATTTGGGAACTTTGGATTTTGAATCCTGCCTCCTTTAGCAGCTATGTGACCTGGGCAAGTACTTAACCTCTTTCCACCTCAGTTTCTTCATTTGTAAAATGTAAATAACAATAGCACCTACTTCACAGGGCTTTTGAGAGGATTAAATGTTCATATATAAGCACCAGCCTTGAAGTCAGGAGGACCTGAGTTCAAATGTGACCTCAGACACTTAACACTTCCTAGCTATATGACACTGGGCAAATCACTTAACCCCAACTGCTTCAGCAAAAACAGAAAAAAAAGTTCATATATGTCAAAATATTTTACAAACCATAAGTGTTCTATAAATGCAAGTTTTTTATAATTAATTATAATTAAAGAAAGAACATAATTGTGTTCATACAGATAGGGAATGTATTTAAACTAAATTTATAAAATTTGAATGATAGTATTTCAGGCCATTGGGGTTCTTGGAAAGATTTAAATATATACCCATCTATATACATATATATATGTGTATTATATATATATATATATATATATATATAATGAAGACACATGCATGTATATACCTTTTATGTAGATGTGTCTTTCATATGTATATGTCTGTATATATGCATATATGTATACAATGCACATAATGTATTGTGCTACTTCATAATCTCCTAGTTTCTAATGAAATCACTCTATAAGTCACTCTCTGTAGACATATAGGTGTATTATATGTCTGTATATACAAAAATTTCTATAATTTCTAGTGAAATCATACCATTTGAGTAAATTAAAAAGTGAGGCTGTTATTAATCCTATGCAGCTTGTTTTTATACTTAACACTGTAAGAAAAGCATGACCTTGGATCTTAGTTTTTCTAGTTTTGATGACATATCTGGGGACAAGATTCATTTAAATATCTAAGTTACTGTGCAGATAACAAAATACAAGCATTATTCTTTTCAAATACAGCAGAGAGAAAGTAAATCAAGTTTATTTTATATAACTGAAATAATGGGCAGTGTGGTATAATGTAAAAAGCCTGGGACTAGCAGTTTTGTTATACATTAAATTATGTGATTTGAGCAAATCTGTTCACCTCCTTGAGACTTCATTTCTTCCCTGCAAAATGGGGATAATAACATGTATACCCCCTACCTTACAGAGCCATCATGAGAAAAGTGCTTTGTAAACTCTAAAGAACTATGGAAATGTGAGCCATTATTGTTCAACTCTTTTGCCAGCATGGGAGTTTCAGCCCTCCATATTCTTGGATTAAATATGAGCTTGATTTCAATAAGGTTTCAGGGACTAAGGCCTTAGGCACTAAAAGGAACTCTTGGAAATAAACACATCTTTGTGAGAACTATTAATAAACTGCAGGATGGCTCATTCACTTCACTTAGACGCATTTGTAAAGGGCGAGGGGAGTTACAAATGTAGGAAATTGAATTTCCATTTGAATAAATGTAGTGTTCTTGATAAATGCTACTGCTGGGGCTGCCACAATGGGAAAAAAGGGGGTAAGTCAGGGAATTTAGATCTATTTTATATCTTATAAGCTCTTGATAATTAGCAGTTTTGACAAATTGCTCTGTACTCTCTAGTATTTGAAAGCCTACTGGTAGTTATGAATATATTTTCACATAGAGACAAAAAATATAGAATAGCTGAACACTTACTTTGTCTATCAGCCATAAAGTCTCCTTTGAGTTATGAGCACCCATTCAAAATAAGTAGCCAGGAAACACATTTTGGAGCAACCACAAAAACTGCTAGGTGCTAGACCATTAGCATAACAGCTGATCTGGAGAGAGAGAAAATGTGGTTGGGCATACACTAGGGATAACAGGACACAGGGGACATATTAGTAGCCTTAAATAGCACAATATTACCGGTATTTTCAATATAAATTGTTTTTTTAATTCTACCAAATTAAGGGGAAATATATGACTGCAGGAAAAACCATAAAAGCAATACCTATATTTTAATGTTATAGACAAGTCAAGGTATTCTGAGGATATCCCTTCTTCTTACAGTCCCATGATCGCTGACTGAGACTACACATTTTTTGTGTAATTCCCGATTTAGGAAGTGTTACAAAGGATGTAGCTGCCATTGACCATTTAAAATAAATTTATCATTGCAAATCTCTGTTCTGTTTTCTGCTTTTCCTGGCAATTTGACAATAATCTAATATTGAAATCTTAGCTAAAGTTAAACAAACACAATAGAACACACATACTAATCCATACCTGTGAAGGCACAGTCCTCTGCCTCTAAGAGGTCTCATCATGACCTCTTACTCCCTTGCTTTTGTGGATAGTCATAGGACAGTGGCACAGTCTATAAATATAAATTTAAGAATTCCTACTTATTTTTGTTGTTACTATCTGGATGAAAGTAAACTCAGTAGGGAAAAGATGCTAGAGTGCTCATTTATCACCAAGGTGAGGGAGTAGCTAAAAGTCCCAGGCCTAGAGAAAGAAAAACATTTTCCTGAGTTCTTATCTGACTTCAGACACCTCCTAATTTTATGACTCTGTCATTTAATGCTGTTTGACTCAGTTTCCTCATCTATAAAATAATTTGAGGACTCCCTACTCCAGTATCTTAGTCAAGAAAACTCCAAATTTCATGAAGAGTCAGACATAAAGGAAAAATGACTGGAGCATAAAAAGGTTATCACTAGCAGATATTTCCCTTTTGGCTCAGAAGCTGATCTGCTCTATTTGTCTGACTACAATAATGGGAATCTTGCTAATAGTCTTCAGGTCTAAGGAAGATAACATAGAAGTCATATCCCCATTATATCCTTTTCTAAACATAACTTGTGTATTCACCAACCTAACAAACTCTCAGAAGTTTTAACACTTAAACAATTATTGGGAATGGATAGTTAGTCAGTGATGAATTGTGATGTATGGTAGATATAATCCATTAAAACTCCTCTCTGAATCAACTGCCCTTTTTCTCCATCACAAAATAAACTATAAAACAATCACAGATTCTCAAATTTAAAGATACCTCAGTGATCACCAATTTCAAGTCATAACTGAGTAAAAACTTTCTTTCTTGAAGATTTTCAGAGATGGGAAAAGAATTACCTCCTGAGAATGTCTATTCCTCTTTGGGAAAGCTTTGGAACAGCTTGTCCAATCTTGGAAAGGAGGGTTATACCCAGAAGGCTTGTCAATTGAATTTAAGAAATTCAATTTAATAAGCATTTATCAAGACACAGTTATGCACAGGTTCTTGTGATTGGTTCTTAGACAAAAATTAAGTATAATAGGAATATGGAATACAGACTTGGAAGGGGCCTTAAAATTATCTTTCTAATAAGACTGTTATGACTCTCAAAGTTAAGTGGATAAATAAAACACAAACATGGGCAAAAATAAGTTTTAAAAAAGTAATCATTGAAAATGCAAAATATTATGTAAATTCTCATGAATGATGCTCAATAATAGTTGATGTAAGACATTATTTACATCAGAAAATGAACTCTGTTTCTTAGATTGTTGTCCTTCATATTTAAAGCGAATCAAAATGACATCTCTGTGTCAGGATCAATGTACTATGTGTTTGACTATGGCTTATCAGATCAATAAAAATTTAGTAGGCTCTACAACAGGTCAGGCATAAATAGGCTGTATGATTGACATGGAAATGTCTCTACATTTGTGAATTTCATATTTTTGAGCTACTATAATTCAATTTTGCTTAGAGAGCACAAAGCCTTCTTTGATGAGAGGAAGCTATGTTGAATGGCCCTGTGCCAGGGTTTCCCATGTCTAATAATTGATACTGAGGTTCTCCAGAGAGATTTTGAAAGTATCCTTGTATAACATCCTTTAACCTTTGTTTCAGTGTTTGCTTTGTGCAAGTTCTCTCTAAAAATAGTTTTTTAAGCAAATATGTGTTTGGTCTTTGAACAACAGGGTCTATTCATTAGTATGATGGTCCTTGCAATGCAGTTTCAATTTTTGGCAGTTCAGTTTGAGAAAGGACCTCAGTGTCTGGTACCTTATCTTGCCAAATAATCTTCAGAAGCTTTCTAAGACAATTCAAGTGGAAGCAATTCAGTTTCCAGATGTTGCACCAGTATACTGTTGCGGTTTCATAGGCACATAGCAGTGAAGGCAATGCAATGGCTCTGTAGATCTTTAGTTTGATAAATAGCCTGATGATACCTCTTCTCTCTCACACTTTCTTTTAGAGTCTCCAAAACACAGAACTAGTTCTGGCAATGTATACATCAGAATCATGATCTGTGTGTACAAGAGAGCTGATCTCTCCTCTGCTACATTTCAGTTTCAGATGCTGCGATGAATCTGCAATTTGAAAATAACAGGTCAAATTGTCCCCTCATTTTTCCCTTGGCTTGAAGTCTTTTCAAGTTAAATAATTTACCTTCAGCATGGTAGCTGACTTCTATGCCATTTTCTTCCTCATGGAAGCCATCTGACAACACTGGTGAAAACATTATGCTAAAAAGTGCAAGAGCAAACACAAATCCTGTTTTCACTCTACTGGTGACTGGAAAAGTGTGAGAGAACATCACTCATTAGCCAGAACCCATTCCATTATACCATCATGAAATGGTATATAATGCTGATAAATTTCTCCTGGCAGTAGTTTTGCCATGATCTTCCATAAGTCCTCACAGATTGTTGAACATTGCATCTATTCTGCTCCTGACTTCTTCTCCTGGACTTGTCAGAGAGCAATTATCATACTGACAATTCTTCAGCTCTTTTTTTGTTGTTGTTACTGAGACAATTGGGGTTAAGTGACTTGCTCAGGGTCACACACCTAGGAAATGTTAAGTGTCTGAGACCAGGTTTAAACTCAGGTCCTTTTGAATTCAGGACTGGTGCTCTATTCACTGCACCACTTACCTGCTCCAATTTTTCAGCTCTTTTGAAAGCCATACTGAAGTCTTAGGCAAATGACTGTGTTTCAGGTGAAGAATTCTGACAAAAATCTTGCTGGCAGTGACTAAACAAGGTAATCCTTGCTGCTATCTGTGATGTCACAAAACAACCTATTTCCTTTTCTTTCATAGCAATGGGCAATGGAGGCATCCTTGAATTCCTGGAGGATAATTTTTTCTTGCTATGTAATCAAGAAGATTTTAATCAACTTTTACAAGAGCATTGGACTCCCTGCCTCATAAATCTCAGCAAGAATAGAATTAGCATGGGAAGGGCTTAATGGCATTCAAAACCTGCTCTTTAGTTAGAAGTTTGGCTAGGGAAGAAATGGCTTCTACCTGAGTTATATGTTCAAGGATTTCAGCACTGGTTGATGATGGTCTGTTGAGAACACAACAGGAGTGTTCAACTCATTTTTCCACTATCACTAATTAATGTTGTTCCATCAGTACTGAGTAGTTAAGATTTTCAAAGGTCTTTGGCCCATAAATAACCCTGAAAGCATCATAGAAACACTTTCAATTGCTACTAATACTTTAAGACTGAATTTCATTTGCTTTCTTACTGAGTCAAGTATCCTGCATCTCTCTAAGCTTCACTTGTACTTTATTTTTTGTTGTTGTTGTTGTTATTTCTTTTTTTTGGGGAGCGGATAATTATTTTTTTATTAAAGTTTTTTATTTGCATAACATATGTATGGGTAATTCTTCAATATTAATCCTTATAAAGCTTTCAGTTACAAATTTTTCCCTCCTAGTCCCCTCCCCTCCCCTAGATGGCAGGAAGTCCACTATGTTAATTATATTAAAATACTTGACAAGTCGAATATATGTATACATATTTCCACACTTATCTTGCTGTGCAAGACCAGTCGTATCTACATGAACAAAAAATATCTGAGAAAGAAAACCCAATGCAAGCAAACATCAATAGAGAGCATAAAAATATTATGTTGTGGTCCACACTTCATATCCCTCTCTCTGGGTGTATATGGACTTCTTTACTGAACAATTGGAACTGTTTTGAAACATTTCATTGTTGAAGAGAGTCACGTCTATCAGAACTGATCATCATATAATCTTGATGTTGCCATGTATAATGATCTCCTGGTTCTGCTCACTTCGCTCAGCATCAGCTCATGCAAGTCTCTCCAGGCCTCTCTGAAATCATCTTGTTGGTCGTTTCTTATAGAACAATAGTATTACATGACATTCGTATACCATAATTTGTTCAGCCATTCTCCAATTTCCAGTTTCCAGTTTCTAGTCACTACAAAAAGAGTTGTCATAAACATTTTTGCATATGTGAGTCCTTTTCCCTCCTTTAAGATTTCTTTGGGATATAAGCCCAATAGAAACACTGCTGGGTCAAAGGGTATGCACAGTTTGATAACTTTTTGAGCATAGTTCCAAATTGAGGAGCAGATAATTATTGATTTTATTTATTTACAAATTTTATATCTTCAGTAACTTTAATATGTGTGTAATTATAGATAAATGAGAATATTTATTACTAGGGAGGAAAAAAAAAAAACAACTTTCTTTGGCAGAAATAAGATGGTGGAGTAAAGATAAATCACCTAATATCTCCCCAAACCACTCCAAATCCCTATAAATAATAAGTCTAAACACATTTTAGTGCAACAAAACATGCCCAAAGATGTGCTAAAACATTTTACAACGGAAAAAAAAAATTTAGAATGTCAGCAGGGGAAGATAACACACCAGGGTGGGAGTCCAGTGTGCAGTCTCAGTGCAGTCTGCACCAGCACAGCTCCACTCCCTGCCAAGGTCCCAGCCTGGTCCCCACTTCTGAATCAGTGACAGTGCTGGTGGATTCAAGACCTCTCAGCTCAGAGACACTAAAGACATCTTGGAAGATTGCAGAAAAGGTCTATAGAACCAGAATGAGAGCCTAGTGAGTAATTCCACACAGGTTGCACTAGCAGAGCCCTGGCCCCTGACCACTGCCAGACCCTGACCTACTTTGCCCAGCTCTAGAGTCAGTAAGGTGGGATCTCTGAATCAGCAATACTGCTGGCAGCTTCTGGGCCTCTCAGCCCCTGGAACACCAGGGAGTACTCAGAAGGTCAGTGGAGAGGGTCTATGCCATCCCTTGTGCAGTCCTAGTGCAGGCCTTACCAGTACAACCCTGGTCCCAGTCCCAGAGCTTGAGCATCAGCAAAGCAGAACTCTATTGATTCAGCACACTAGATCTTGCAGCTACAATTGGACAGGGACATTTCTAACAACTCAAGGGCAGAAAAGAGTGCTAATGATCTGGTTCCTAGGAGGATCTCTAAAAACAGCTGGACAAAACTCCTGAATCTTGGGAGAGTGTACTCTCTATTCTGGAAATGAAACCCTATTTTAACAAACTGTTAAAAACTAAGCAATAGGCTAAAAAATGAGCAGACAACAGGAAAAGATTCTGACACTGAAAGTTATTGTAGTGACAAGGAAGATCAAAATACATACTCAGAAGATGATAACAAAGTCAAAGTTCCTGTATCCAAAGACTCCAAAAAATAAGAATTGGGTTCAGACCATGGAAGAGCTTAAAAGGAATTTTGATAAGTAAGAAGATGGAGGAAGAATTAGGAAAATGATTGAGAGTGGTGAAAAGGAAATGCAAAAAATCAATGAGCAGAAGAATGATTTAGAAAGCAAAATTGGCTAATTGAAAAAGGAAGTACAAAAATTTCTTAAAAATACAATTGACCAAATGGAAGCTAATGACTTTATGGAAATAAAGATACAAAAATGTGAAACAAAAAAAAATGAAAAAATAGGAAAAAATGCGAAATATCTCATTGAAAAAACAACTGACTTGGAAAATAGATCCAGGAAAGAGAATTTAAAAATTATTGATCTACTTGAAAGTCATGATCAAAAAAACCCTGCAAATAGGAGGGGAATGCAATATGGAAAGGGGTGGAGGATGACAAAATAGAGGGCATATTGGAGAAAAGAGTGTTGAGGACCAAAATACTTTTGAGGAGAGACAGGGTAAAAGGACAGAAGGAAATAGCAATAATAATTGTAAAAACAATTTCTAAACAAGTTTCTTTGGTAAGGTCTCATTTCTCAAACATAGAAGGAACTGAGTCTAATTTATTAAAAAAAATAATAAAATCCATACCCCAATTGATAAATGATGAAAAAAATCTGATCTGTGCTCAAAGGGTTATAAATTCATGCACATCCTTTGACCTAACAACACACTACTTGGCATGAATGACAAAAGAGATTCATGAAAAAATGGAAAATGACCTATATGTAAATAAAATATTCATAGCAGTTCTCCTCTCAGGACAAAAAAATTGGAAATTGAGGGGATGCCTATCAATTGGGAAATGACTCAATAAACTATGGCATGTGTTTACAATGGAATGTTATTGTTCTGTGAAAAATGATGAGCAGGATGCTCTCAGAAAGAAAATAAAACCTGGAAAGTCCTCCATGAAATCAAGCAAAATTAATTGTAGTTTATACAAAGTAATGGCAATGTTCCTGACTATGAATGACCTACGGAAATCTTTTGCATAACTTCACAAGTGGTTTCTTAATTGTGGACAGGGATAAGGAAAAAAAACAGAACTCAAACATTTTAGAAAAAAAGTGTTTTTTTTTTTTTTGTTTTGAATGCAACTGGGGAAAAACATTAAATAAATAAAGCAAAAAAGGAAACTTTCTCATTCCATTAAATAATTAATTATGTTTAGAAAGATTGTAAATATATAACCTATATCAAATTGCTTGCTGTCTTGGGGTGGGGGAAGAGAAGAAACATTTGGAACACAAAATCTTGTGCAAATGAATGTTAAAACTATCGTTACATGTATTTGGAAAAAATATGTACTTTTGAGAAAAATAATTAATTGTTAAAGACAAGGACCGGGGACTCAAAGCAATCAATAAATGAAAAACAGTTTGGAATTTTATTGATTTGAAAGAAATTATTAACCAATATTACTACTGTATCACAATACAAAGTAAAGATTTCATAATATATAAAAGGATTCATAGTCACTATAGACCTCAGGAAGAAAAACTTAAGAGAATAAGAGCAAAATAAGAGATTGTCAAGTAGCTAGTTGAGGTTAGGTGACTTTTAAATAAGTGTACTCAGATACAAAATTCATTTAACTCTGATAATTGTGTGTATATGTGTTTGGGACAGAGTGGGGGGAGGCTTCAGACTGCCCCTTTCTAAACTGCTTAATAAAATTTTTGCTGTTCAGTGAAATTTCAACGCCATCATAAAGAGGTAAGTTGGTTTCACCAAGAACAGGACATATAATGTTTCCTGGAAAAGTGACAATGAAAAAATGTTAGACATGTGAGGGACCACAATTGTAGATGCACTTTATTTTTAGTGGAGTTAAACATGACCTTCTTAAAAATCGATGAATTTTCCTGATTTCAAACACTGTGGAGATCTTGTTTTTTCCTTTAGTAGCTTCTGAATTTCCGCATTATTTTTATTAAACCAATTCTGATGTTTTTGAGTGTTCTAGGGCAGATAAATAAATGCAGTGCTGTACACCAGATATTTGAAAGCTGCCCACTCTTTTTCTTCTCCATTGTTGCCAATTGTGTGGGCTCAGCTTTCCCTCCAAATCAGTAATTTAGAAAAAAGAATTCTGATACGTTGACAATAAATATCCTGGTAATTGTCTTGCTTTCAGGGTCTTGCATTTGTTAGTTGCTTTTTTTTTTTGTCTTGGAGAGATAAGTATAGGATTGACCCAGCACCTTAACACATATCATCTTCATTATTTTGACATCCCATCTGCCTCCTCTCCTTCCAAATACATAATCGGTAAAATAATGTTTGCTGCAAGGATGCATACATGAAATTTTATTTGTAACATTTAGAGGTAAACAGAAGACAATATTGGTGATAAGATCATGAGATGCGCAAGTTTTCATTAGAAATTAATTCTGCTTTCATATTTTCTAACTCCATTCCTCCTAAACATTCCCTGAAATATTTGACAGATTGTGCCTACTCTGACATTAAAGTCATGCAGAATTACAAGCTTGTCCCCATTTAGGACATTGCTGATGACTATCTTTAGTTCTCCCTAATATTTTTTCTTTGATCTCATCAAGATTTGTCATGGTGGTATCATATACACTGATGATAGTGGTGTCGCACTTTCCTACAAGTAGCAATCACATTGTCATGATCCTGTCATCTATTCCTGTTGGGAAGCATACAAGCTTGTTGACTAAATTAAATTTAAGTGTAAAATCTAAACCAGCTTCACAGCTTTTCTTATCATAGCAACCCCTCCAGAACATGACTTTTTTTAGGATGGAATTTATTTGCCAGCCTTGTTTCATCCAGAACTGCTATTTGAATGCAACACCTTTTGAGTTCTCTTTTAACAGAGCAGTTCGTTTTTCAGGTCTACTCAATTTCATATTACCCATAAGTGTGCATACATTCAATATACTAAAGAAGAGTGCAATTATCTTGGATAATTGCTGGATTTCATGGCAGGATCACCTGCTGTGGTAAGCAGCTCAGGGTTAGGTTATATCAAGCACACAAATTATAAGACATCTTTTATAACATCTTCCTCATTCTAACAGGTGAACAGTACAGTCCTTTAAAAGTACTGCTCCTTCAGCAAGGCTGAAGGAGCAGTACTTTTAAAGAAACATCTCATTGATGTTTCAGTCCAATGGTCCGACTTTCAATGTGTCTACACTTGCCACTTCATCACTTGTCCATCATGACAGGATTTTGAAGTAAGGGTAAAATAAATAAATAGACAAATGAATAAATGAATGAATGACAAAAAGCAACAACAATATGGTAATGAAACATTAAATATTTAAAATGGAATGAGATGGGTGATGTTTTTTGACTTACACATAAATCAGATTTAAATGAGGCAATGTTGCAAGAAGTTGTTGGTCTCACTCTTCCTTCCTAGAAATAATTATTTAAGTGACTTCCAACATTAAAAAAATTAATCAGAAGATCCTCAAACTTTTAATTCACTACATATTTTTCTGACCCTGTAACATCTAACTTTAGTGGGAACAATTATTTTAAAAATATTTTCCCAATTATATGTAAAAAATAATTTTAATATTCATTTAAAAAATTGAGTTCCAAACTCTCTTCTTTCTTACATTTCTTAGATGGCAAGCAATTTGATATAGGTGTGTTTTACATATATATACATACATATATATGTATATATGTGTGTGAATATATATATTTATGTAATGAATGCAAAATATATTTCCATAATAGTTATGTTAGAAAGAAAACACGTAATAACTACTACCAAAAAAGAAAAAAAAACCTGACAAATATACAGTGTTTTTTTTTTTTAAGTATTCTTTTGCATAGGTAAGATGCTGAAGCAAAACCAGGAAGCTGCTTTAGTTCTCCCACTTTTTGGAAAACAACATGAAATTAAGTCTCTGAACAGATTCTAGAATGACAGATTCTATGAAAAGATATAATGAAACAATTTTCCAGCTCACGATAGGTTGGAAGAGGTAGAAGAAAAATTGGGAAAGGAAATGAGAGGTATGGAAGAGAAAATAAATAGATTGGAAAAGGACAAAAATTGACTAAAGAAAATAATTCTTTCAAAAAATACACTTGATCAAGTGAAAAAAAAAATCCATTGAAGAAAACACCTTTAAAACTATAATTAAGGGGCAGCTAGGTGGTGGCGCAGTGGATAGAGCACCAGCCCTGAAGTCAGGAGGACCTGAGTTCAAATCTGGTCTCAGACACGTAACAGCTGTGTGACCCTGGGCAAGTCACTTAACCCCAATTGCCTCAGCAAAAAAAAAAAAAAAAAAAAAAAAAAAAAAACTATAATTAATCAAATGGAAAAGGAGGTACAAAAGCTAACTGAAGAAAATCATACATTAAAAACTAGAACTGGGCAAATGGAAGCTAATGACTCTTGAGACAACAAGAATCAGTCAAACAAACTAAAAAATTTGGAAAAAAATAGAAGAAAATATAAAATCCCTCATTGGAAAAACAACTCACCTGGAAAATAGATCCAGGATAGACAATTTAAAAGTCATTGAACTACCTGAAAGTCACAATTGGGAAAAAAAGAGCATGAGCAATTATTCAAGAAATCTTCAAAGAAAACTGACTCATATTTTAGAACCAGAGGGGAAAATATTCATTGAAAATATCCATCAATCACCTTCTAAAAGAGACCCCACAAGGAAAACTCTAAGAAATATTGTAGTAAAACTCCAGAACCATAAGGTCAGATAGAAAATACTACAAGCTGTTAGAAAGAAACAATTCAACTACTGATGAGCCACAGCCAAGATTACCTAGGATTTGGCAGCTTCTACAATGACAGATTGGATGGTCTGGAATATCATATTCTGAAGGGCAAAGGACCTTATGTTATAACTAAGAATTATTACCCCGACAAACTGAACATAGTCGTTCAAGGGAGGAGATGGAGCTGAAATGAAGTATGGTGTTTTCAATCATTTTTTTAATAAAAAGACAAGAACTAAACAGGAAATTTAATCTTCAATTACAAGACTCAATAAAGCATAAAAATATAAACAGGAAGGGGAAAAACATTATTTAATTGTTCAATTGATTATATACCTACATCCCTAAATCTTGAGAACTGTATCTAGAATATTTAGAAATGGTATCAATAAAGTATTTAGGTCTAAGTTGACTTTGATGTGATATATATATGTATATATATATATATATGTGTGTGTATGTATGTATATATATATATATATATACATATCTATGTCTATCTATCTATCTATCTATAAATGTAGATAGATAGATAGATATTTGCTGAAGAAATTGGAATTAAGTGACTTGCCCAGGGTCACACAGCTAGGAAGTGATACGTGTCTAAGACTAGATTTGAACTTAGATCTTCCTGACTTCAGGGCTGATGTTCTAGCCACTGTGCCACCTAGCTGTTCCTGTTGTGATTTTTAAAAAAAAGATATAAAACGGTAAAAAAAAATTTTAAAAAGAATTTATTTGGAGAAGAGGTAAGGGGAAGTAAAATGGAATAAAGTAGATCACATTGATGAAGTACTAAAGACCTATTGTAGTAGAGGGAAAGAAGGAAGGGGGATGAACATTGCCTGAAGTTTAATCTGAAGAGATTTATCTCAAAGAGGGAATAATTTACAAACTCATTCAGATATGGAAATTTATCTCACCCTATAGGAAAATAGTAGGAGAAAATAAAAAGAAAATGGAGAAGTTGGATAGAAGGGAGAAGAGAAACAGTAAAAGAAAGGGATGAAAGAAGGGGAAAGGTGTGTTAAAAGGACAGTTTGAGAAAGGGAGTGATTAGAAACAAAAATACTTTCTACAGAGTAGAAAGAAAGAAAGGGGAAAAAATAGGATGTAGGAAAATATGGAACTGGTTATAATAACTGTGAATGTGAATAGGATGAACTCTCCCATAAAACAAAAGCAAATAACAAAGTTGATTAAAAACCAAGAAACATATTTGAGACAGAGAGATATATACAGAGTGAAGGGTAAAAGACTGTTAACAGAATGTATTATGCATTAACAAAAGCAAAAACAAAACAAAACAAAACAAAACAGGGGTAACAATTTTAATCTCAGACAATGTGAGAGCAAAAGTTGATTTAATTAAGAGATAAGAAAGTCAGATCTTATTAAAAGTAATTATACACAATGAAGAAATATTAATACTAAATATATATTCATCAAAATGTATACTTAGAACATTCAGATTCTTAGAAAAGAAGCTAAATAAGTTATGGGAAGAAATAGACAGCAAAACTATTCTAAGTAACTCTCTGAGTTAAATAAATCCAACCACAAAGTAAACAAGAAAGAAGTTAAGGAAGTTAATAGAATCTTAGAAAACTTAGATATGATAGATTCTGGAGAAAACTGAGTCGGGATAGAAAGCAATATACTTTTTTTTCTCCTCAACAATACATGTCACCTATACAAAAATTGACCAACAATGTATCAGCATCCCAATTTTCCCACATCCCCTCCAACATTCATCGTTATCTTTTCCTGTCATTTTAGCCAATCTGACAGGTGTGTGTGTAGTGGTACCTCAGAGTTGTCTTAATTTGCATTTCTCTGATCAATAGTGATTTGGAGCAACTTTTCATATGACTAGAGATGGTTTTAATTTCATCATCTGAAAATTGTCTGTTCATATCCCTTGACCACTTATCTATTGAAGAGTGGCTTGAATTCTTACATATATGAGACAATTCTCTATATATTTTAGAAATGAGGCCTTTATCAGAACCATTAAATGTAAAGATGATTTCCCAATTCGATGCTTCCCTCCTAATCTTGTCTGCATTAGTTTTATTTGTACAGAAACTTTTTAACTTAATATAATCAAAATTATCTATCTGGTGTTCAATTAGGAGTTCCAGATCTTCTTTGGACATAAATTTATTCCATCTCCACAGGTCTGAGAGGTAAACTATACTACGTTCCTCTAATTTGCTTACAAAATGACTCTTTATATCTAGATTATGAACCCATTTAGATCTTAACTTGGTATGAAAAATCAAATTTAAAAAAGGGGAGAGAGAGAGAGAGAGAGAGAGAGAGAGAGAGAGAGAGAGAGAGAGAGAATGCTTCAATCTGTATTCAGACACAGTTCCTTCTCTGGGTCTGGAATGTTCATCATGAGTTATGATGAAAATTGAATGGAGGCATAATGAATATATTTTTTCCTCAGTGCTACATGGAACCAACACAAAAATTGACCAGGTATCAAGGCAAAAATCCTCAAAATGAAATACAAAAAGACAGAAATAGTAAATGCATCTTTTTCGGATCATGATTCAATAAAACTGACATATAATAAAGGACTAAGGGAAAATAGATCAAGTATTAATTGGAAATTAAATAATATAATCCTAAAGAATGAGTGGGTGAGATAACAAATCAAAGATAAAATTGATAATTTCAATCAAGAGAGTGAAAATAATGATACAATATATCAAAATTTATGGGGTGCAGCCAAAGCAGTTCTTAGGAGAAGGTTTATATCTATAGATGCTTACATGCATAAAATAGAGAAAGAGAAATTCAATGAATTGAACATGCAACTAAAAAAGTTAGAAAAAAGAAAAAAATTAAAACTTCAAATTAAATACCAAATTTAAAATTATGAAAATAAAAGAGATTACTAAAATTAAAAGTAAGAAAACTATTGGACTCATGAACAAAACTAAAAGTGGATTTTATGAAAAAAATAGATAAACTTTTAGTTAATTTGATTAGAAAAAAAGAAAAGAAAATCAAATTGTTCCTATTAAAAATGAAAAGAGGGGACTTTACACCAACAAAGAGGAAATTAGAGCAATAATTAGGAATTATTTTTGTCCAACCATATGTCAGAAAAGTCTGATAGTCTTAAGTAAAATGAATATTGACCAAAAAAAGATCAGTAGCATATGAAAAAATGCTCATGTATAACATATATTGGATTACTTGCTATTTAGGGGAAGAAGTGGAAGGAAGGAGGAGAAAATTTGGAACACAAGGCTTTGCAAAGGTCAATGTTGAAAAATTATCCATGCATCTGTTTTGAAAATAAAAAGCTTTAATAACAAAAAAGAAAAAATGCTCTAAATCATTATTGGTCAGAGAAATCCAAATTAAGACAACTCTGAGGTAGCACTAACATCTCTCAGATTGGCTAAGATGACAGGAAAACATAATGATGAATGTTGCAGGGGATGTGGGAAAAGTGGGATGCTAATACATTGTAGGTGAAGTTATGAACTGATCCAATCATTCTAGAGAGCAATTTGAAACTATACATAAAGGGATATCAAAATGTGCATTTTTGTTGATCCAGCAATGTTTTTACTGGACCTGTATCCCAAATGGATCATAAAAAAGGGAAAATGACCCTAATATGCACAAATGTTTGTAGTAATGTTTTTTTGTAGTGGCAAGGAACCGGAAGCTGAATGGATGCCCATCAATTGGAGAATGGCTGAATAAATTATGGTATCTGAATGTTATGGAATATTATTGTTCTGTAAGAAACGGCCAGCAGGATGATTTCAGAGAGGACTGGAGGCCTTATATGAACTGATATTAAGGAAAGTGAGTAAAACCAGGAGAACATTATACACAGCAACAGCAAGATTATATGATGATCAATTCTAAAGGACATGGCTCTTTTCATTGAGGTGATTCTGGCTAGTGCCAATGGTTGTGTGATGGAGTCATGTGCTCCTGGAAAGAGGATTGTGGGGACTGAGTATGAATCACAACATAGTATTTTCACTTTTTTATTATTTTTTTGCTTGCTTTTTGTTTTTTCTCACTTTTTTTTCCTTTTTGATCTGATTTTTTTTTGGTCCACCATAATAATTATGAAAGTATGTACAGAAGATTTGGACATAATTAATATATGTTTCATTACTTGTCTAGGAGAGGGACTGCAAAGTAGGGAAGGAGAAAAAATTGGAACATGAGGTTGTGTAAGGGTAAATGTGGACAACTATCTATGCATATATTTTGAAAATAAGAAGCTAAAAAAATTGCTGTAAATCACTATCGATTTGAGAAATGCAAATTAAAACAGCTCTGAGTTGGCACCTCCCACTAATCAGATTGACTAAGATGACAGGAAAATATAATGATAAATTTCAGAATGAATGTGGAAAACTGGGGCACCAATGCATTGCGGATGGAATTGTGAACTGGTCAAACGATTCTTGAGAGCAATTTGGAGCTATGCCCAAAAGGCTGTAAAACTATGCATATGCCATATGCACATTTAGCCACTACTAGGTATGTATCCCAAAGGCATCATAAAAGAGGAGAAAGGATCACATATGGAAAAATATTTATAGCAGCTTTTTTTTATTGGCAAGGAATCGAAAAATGAATGTATGTTTCTTAGTTGGGGAATGCTGAATATTTATGGCACGTAAATGTAATGCAATCTTATTATTTTATAAGAAATGATATGCCGGGGCAGCTAGGTGGCGCAGTGGATAGACCACCAGTCCTGAAGTCAGGAGGACCTGAGTTCAAATCTGGTTTCAGACACGTAACAGCTGTGTGACCCTGGGCAAGTCACTTAACCCCAATTGCCCCAGCCAAAAAAAAAAAAAAAAAAAAAAGAAATGATATGCCGGCTGTTTCAGAAAAGTCAGGGAAGACTTTCATGAAATGATGTTGAGTGAATCAAGCAGAACCAGAAAAGCATTGTGTACAGCAACAGCAAGTTTGTGTGTTCATCAACTATGATAGATTTATCTCTTCTTAGCAATTCAGTGATCCCACAGAATTACAATAAACTTTGGATGCAAAATGCTAACTGCATCCAGAAAGATTACTGTGGAGACTGAATGCGTATTGAAGCATGCTATTTTCATCTTTTTTTTTCCTTTCCCATATTTTTTTCTTATTTGTTTGGATTTTTCTTTCCCAACAAAACTCATATGGAAATATGCTAAAAAGCTGCATGCACCTATGTAACCTAAAAATAAAATTTAATTTTAAAAATAAAGAGTAAATAAATAAAAGTATTCTTAACCTGCATGTAGACTCTATCAGTTCTTTCTCTAAAGATGAATAGCTTTTTAAACCATAAATCTTTTAGAATGTTTTGGATGATTTTATAACTGAGAATACTTAACTCTTTCACAGTTGCTTATTATACAATATTGTTTTTATCATCTACAATGTTCTCCTGGTTTTGCTTACCTTACTTTGAATCAATTCATTCATTTCCAGGTTTGCTTGTTTGTTTTTTTTTTTTTTTTCCTGAGAGCATCCTGCTTATTATTTCTTGAAAGCATGATAATATTCCATTGTAATCATATACTGCCACTTGTTCAGCCATTCCTCAATTAATATTACCTTAATTTCTGATATTTTCTCACCACTAAAATAGTTGCTATTAATTTTGTTGTACAAATAGGTTCTTTGTGCTATTTTTTTTAGTCTCTGTGATAGAGACCTAGCAGTGATATTACAGAATCAGAGTATGCATATTTTTTAATTCTTTGGACTTCAAAATTGTTCTGCAGAATGGGCTGATCAGTTCAAAGCTCTATTAACATTGGATTAATATCTCAATTTTCCCACATACCCTCCAACATTTATCTTCATTATCTGTCATATTTCAATCTGATAAGTGTGAGGTATTGCCTCAGAGTTTCTATAATTAATAGTGTAAAAACGTGCCCACTTTTCTGCTTCAAATCTCAACTGCACTTATTTTCTTTGTGCAGAAACATTTTTTAAAATAATATAATCAAAATTATGCATTTTATATCTTATAACATTTTATATTTGTTCTTTGGTTAAAAATTCTTCTTTTCTGCATAGATCTGTCAAGTAAACTATTCCATGGTTTCCTAATTTGCTTATGTTTTCACTCTTTATGTCTAAATCATGTGCTCATTTTTACCTTATCTTATAAGATGTTAGAATATACTTAGCTACTGGCATACTATTTTCTATTATTCCACTCAGTTTTTTTCCTTAAAAATTTATGCCAAAATCTTGGGTCTTTGTTTATCAAAAACAAGATTACCATAGTAATTTACTACTGTGTATTGTGTACCAAATCTGTCACATCCTATCCAGCACATAATTTCTTACCCAGTACTATTTAGTTTTGTTGATTATCACTATAACATTTTGAAATGTTATATTGTTAGACTATCTTCCTTCACCGTTTTTTTTATTCCTTTGATACTCTTCAATTTTTGTTTTTCCAGATTATTATTAATCCCTACGTCCATAAAATATTTTTGGTAGTTTAACTAATGTGGCACTGAATAAAGAAATTAATTTAGGTAGAATTGTCACTCTTAATATAATTTCATTGTGACTGTGTATGATGTTCTCTTGGTTCAACTCACTTCACTTAGCATCAGTTCATGTTAATTGCTAAATTAATTATAATTTAAATGTTTGGTAAAATTTACATGTAAATCCATCTGATCCTAGAGATTTTTTTAGAGAGTTAATTAATAATTAATTCAATTTCTTTTTTATAAAATGGGACTATTTAAGTAATTTATTTCTTCCTTTATTAATCTTGGTAATCTATATTTCTGTAAATATTCATCCATTTCACTTAGATTATCAGATTTATTGGCATACAGTTGGCAAAATAGTTGCAATTACTGCTCTAATTTCTTCTTCATTGGTAGAAAGTTCACCCTTTTCATTTTTGATGCTAACAATTTGATTTTCTTCTTTCCTTTTTCTAATCAAATGAACAAATGATTTTCTGGTAGTTTTTTCATAAAACCAATTCATTTTTTTAATTATTTCTATGGCTTTCTTACTTTCAGTTTTATTACTCTACTCTTTTAGTTTCAGAATTTCAAATTTGGTATTTAGTTGTTTTTTTTTTAATTTGTTCTTTTTCTAGCTTTTTTAGTTGCATGCTTACTTTATTGATCATATCTTTTTCTATTTTATGCAAGGAAACATCTAGAGATATAAAACATTCCCTAAGAACTATTTTTACTACATCCCATAAATTTTGGTATTTTGTCTCATTGTCATTCTCTTGGATGAAATTATTAATTTTGTCTTTGATTTGTTATTTTACCTACAAATTCTTAAGGTTAGATTATTTAGTTCATAATTAATTTCTTTTTTTAATTAATACTATTTATTTGCAAAGCATATGTATAGGTAATTCCTAAACATTAACCCTTACAAAGCTTTCTGTTATAAATTTTTCCCCCCTACTCCCCAGCCCTCCCCTAGATAGCAGGATATCCACTACATGATAATTATATTAGAATACTTAAGAAATCAAATATATGTATAGTTATTGCATCATTTTTTGTGCAGGAGAAAGCGTATCTACAAGAAAGAATAATTGGATAAAGGAAATACAATGCAAGCAAACCTCAATAGAGAACAAACATGAAAATCTTATGTTGTGGTCCACATTTCACATTCCTCTCTCTGGGTATATATGGTTCTCTTCACCGAACAACTGGAACTGGTTTGAAGCACTTCATTGTTGAAGAGAGTCGTGTCCATTAGAACTGATCCTCATATAGTATTGTTGTTGCTGTGAATAATGATCTCCTGGTTCTGCTCACTTCACTGAGCATCAGTTCATGCAAGTCTCTCCAGGCCTCTCTGAAATCGTCCTGCTGGTCATTTCTTACAGAGCAATAATATTCCATGACATTCATATACCATGATTTATTCAACCACTCTCGAATTGATGGGCATCCATTCAGTTTCCAGGATCTAGCCACTACAAAAAGAGCTGCCACAAACATTCTTGTACATGTGGCGCCCTTTCCTTCTTTTATGATTTCTTTGGAATATAAGCCCAATAGAAACACTGCTGGGTCAAAGGGTATGCATAGTTTGATAACTTTTTGAGCATAGCTCCAGATTGCTCTCCAGAATGGTTGGATCCGTTCACAGCTCCACCAACAATGCATCAGTGTCCCAGTCTTCCCAGATCTCCTCCAACATTCATCTTTATCTTTTCCTGTCATTTTAGCCAATCTGACAGGTGTGTAGTGGT
>JAJPUD010016259.1:0-34645 GCA_023553655.1 Myrmecobius fasciatus | reverse complement strand
ACATGGCCCACCTTTGCCCCCCAATGCCACCTTCCAGTAACCAGGCTCTCCCTTAGCAGGTAAGGAGACAACTCAGTAGTGACTACGAATGATGACTGAGAAGGGGGCCTGGAGCTGCTGGAAGTGAATTGAAAACTGAATTCCACTCACAGGGATAAAGAAGCCAGCCCACCCAGACTAGAGACAATGTCTCAGGCCCCAACTTTTCCATGCTGGGGGCAGCGGGACAACATGTCTTCACAGACAAAGAGACACAAGAGACAGATGGAGTGATACAAAGTAACAACAGTCACAGGCTGGAGACACACAAGAGCCGCTTGTTAAATTTTCTCCATATTTTCAGCGCCAAGTCCTTATACCAGTATTAGAGGCAACTAGCAATGGAGAAGGGGAATAACTAAGCATGTCCTTCCACAATCTTGGGCAGTCACTTCCCTCTCGACCTCGGTGCCTTCTGTGAAACGAGTCAGCAAGTCTCCCCGTTGCGCTTAATCTTCAACCCTGTGGGTCTGGGAAGCTCAGAACACGCTGCAAGTGTCCCCAGTCATGAAGCAACAGTGAGCCACGCTTGGCCCGAGGAATTCATTTCTTTTTTCTTGTAGGAACAGATCCCTGAGCCTTGTGTATCTCAGAATAGCTTAGAGAACCAATAATGTCAGTAAGCGGGTTACCGGATTCATTAACTCCATCTCATTCACAAGTCTTTCTCCCCTTCTCTCAAAAAAGCCTCGAAGGAGAACTGGAGGAATACACCATGAGGTTTGAAGGGTTAATTTAAAATCCCCAAATGACCCCAGATTTATTCTGCTAAAAGTCACCTGAGTCATAAATGATTATTGTTTAGTCATGTCCAATTCCTCGTGACTCTATAGACCATTCCTGTCCATTGGGTTTTTTTGGCAAAGATACTGGAGCGGTTTGCCATTTGCTTCTCCAGAGGATTACGGCAAACTGAACCTAAGTAGCTTCTCCAGGGTCATATGCTGAGCATGTGTCTGAGGCCAGATTTCAACTCAGGTCTTCCCGATCCAGTCCACTGAGCCAGTTAAATAACGTACTCTAGAATAAAGCGCCTTATGTGAACCAGTGTGTTGTATTTTGATTAAGAGGATGGTTTCACATAAAAGAACATCTCACACGGCTAATGATTCCAGGCTGTAGGCTAAACATCTAGGCAGCATTTAATGATGATGATAAGAATAGAAAGCATTAATAAAAATAATCTGAAAGTTCACAAAGTGTTTTACAAATATCGTCTTGTTTTGTCCTCCCAACAACCCTGGGAAGCTGACTCTGCTATTCCTTCCAAATACTTTATAAATAAGGAAACTGAGGCAGACAGACGTTGAATGCCTTAGCCACGGTAAAACAGACTGTCTCAAGTTGGATCTGAACTCAGGACCACTGAACCACCCATTTAGGAACAGCCACTCACATGTGGAGACACTAAACTTAAGCTGGATTTGGGTTTGAATCCCTGCTGGTGGGTCAGAACCAAAGGCAGACTTTGAATTTCCTTGCAATGCAGAAATTAGCTAGATCTTGAGGGGCCTGGAGTTCTTTTCTGGACTCCAGGGGCAGCAAGTTGGTCCCTCTACCAACTGGACCCCCAAAGCCTTCATGGTTGTGCCCAACTTTCAGAAACAACTGGATTTGGAGGGAGAAGACCCACATTTAAACTCCAAGTCTCTTGTTTAGAAGGTAATGACCTTGATGGGGCAAGACACCAGGTAAGGTTGGGGACTAGTGCATAGAGCAGGGGGAAATCTGGAAGGCTCCCCGTCCGGGGTTCAAATCCAGTCTCAGACATTGGAGAACCATCGAATGACTCTAGTACCTTTGCTAAGAAAACCCCACAGGGGGTTGGCCATGACTGAACAAGAGCAAGAAGATACAGGGTAAAAGGGGCCGGGTCACGAGGGGCTTCAGAAGCCAGAGAGATTTCAAGGCAGCTTTCAGGGCCATCAGAGGGAGATGACACAATCAGACCTGGACTTGAGAAAGATCAGTTTGAGAGCTGAGTGAAGGATAGTCTGGAGTGGGTGAGAGCAAGCAAAAAGTCCCTGTCAATATGCCAGTCCATTCTCTTTCAATAAACCTTTCTGTCCTTTAGTGGCCAATGAGATGATTTGTATAAGCGGCTAAGAAATTGGCACCAAAATTGCCATTTGTCATTCCATTATTAATTCGGATGAGATTCGGACTAAAGAACAAGACCCAGAACCTGCCCGTTACTTCTTCCTTTGTGTCGGACCAGTGCTGGTCTGAGGAGGCTCATTAAGATGCTTTTTTGGGCAGCACCTGGAATCACAGGGATAGGGGAACTCTCCATGGGAAATCCCTTCACCGATCCACATCTACTACCCTTCGCATCTTGGATTTGTCGCAGTCACCATAAAGTAAAATGGCTTGTCCTGGATCACACAGTCAGGACTTTATGCTAATGATCACCTGACCCCAAGAGAGGCCCCCCCCCTACCTGCAACCCACAGCCCCCCCTCTCATGGGGATTTTAAACTCATTTCTCAAATAAAGTTCATTTTGGAATCTCACTGAGATGTAAAGAGAAGCAGAAGGTGTCAAAGGCAGACCATCCATTTGAAAATGCTTCCTCAGGCCTGAGGAAAAAAGGGGATGATGGGAAGGGTTTCCCTTTCCTTCTTTTCTCCTTCCTCAGAAAAATCTGGGTCTAATTTTTTTAAACTCCAACTAGAACTGATTCAATTGCACCACTCAATTATAGGTTAAGCAGGCTTTAGAAAGTGACTAGGGAATAGGATCCCATTTATAACCATATGACAAAAGGCCTTCCCACTCCCAAACAAGCCATAAAGACCCGCCGTGGTCGGAGTTTGTGAGTGGGAGACGGTGCGAGAGGGCCAAGGGGACGAGAGGGCGCTCAGAAGGCCTGAGCCCCTACCTGTGTGAGCGCGGAGGGGTCCCTTCGCTTCGCTGGGCCCAGCCGCTCCATCTCTGAAATGAGGAACGAAGATGGGCATTCCTCGGGGGTCCCTTCCGGCACCAAGTCGGGGATTCTCTCTCTATCTCTGCCTCAAGCTGCCTTTTCTGGAAGCCAAAGAATAGGGGCAGCTAGGTGGTACCCCAATGCACAGACACTGGTCCTGGAGTCAGGAGGACCGAGTTCGAATCCTACCTCACACACTAGCTGTGGGACCCTGGACAAGTCACTTCACCCCACCTGCCTCAGTTTCCTCCCATGTCCAATGAGCTGGAGAAGGAAATGTCAAACCATTTCCAGAACTTCCATCAAATAAACCCCAAATGGGTTCACAAAGAACAGCAATAACAAACCAGCCCAAAACTAGGATTAGATCATCGCAGTGGTCAGGTCACTGCTCAGAAGGCCCACCGCCCATCAGAGACGCCGACCTGAAGGAGTTTGTCTCCAAGGCTAAAGAAGCAAGTGTAAGACCCCCAAGAGAAGTCCACAGCTGTAGGCCAAGGGCCAGCCTGTGATGGGGCTTGGACTCTCTCTCACCCTGCATCAAAGCAGAACCCCAGCTAAATCAAAATAAATCTGCACTTTAAAAGACCCTTTTTTACAGGCATTGATCAGGTCAGCCCGATTCCAGATGCAGCATGGCTTCTCATCTGATTTTTTTTTTCCTTCAGGCTTGCTCTTTGAAAAATGACTTCATAGGTCAAACACGAGGGACCAGGAGGGCACAGATTCAGTTCAATAAACTTCGAGTCAATTCAAGAAACATTTTCAAAACCCCTGGCATGCCAGAGGTCCAACGCACTGAGCAATCAATCCACAGATATTTTATTTAATGCCTACTGTGTGCCGGGCACCATCCTGGGCACCAGGGGCCACAAAGACAACTCGCACTTGACAATCTATTAATCCACGGGCACCTCCTCACAGAGCAATCAATAAACAAGCATTTCTCAATTGTCCTTTACAAGCTGCCAGGCCCTGCAAGGGAGAGGGCAGACCCACAAAGACAAGATAGACTAGGGTCTTACATGATCCAACAAGAGAATTTGAAAAGTCCCTGCTTAGAAAAAAAGTGTGCAATTGCACAGCATGTAATTAAAGTAAAAACAAAGTAAGTTGGGGGCAGGAAGAGGTGGTAGAATCCTGGAAGGCTTCCTGTAGGTGGGGAGATTTAAGCTATGTTTCGAAGGAGGCCTAGCATGCTAAGCAGAAAAAGTGAAAAGGGAAAGCACGGCTGACAAACTGGACAAACATCTGGAGGCAGAAACTGAGAGACTGCCTTTTGTTATTTTATTTTATTATTTTATTTTTTTTTTGCTTTTTGCTGAGGCAATTGGGGTTAAGTGACTTGCCCAGGGTCACACAGCTAGGGAATGTTAAGTGTCTGAGACCAGATCTGAACTCAGGTCCTCCTGATTTCAGGGCTGGTGCTCTAACCACTGCGCCACCTAGCTGCACCTATTTTATTATTTTAAAAGCTTTTTATTTTCAAAACATGTGCAGAGATAATTTTCAACATTCACCCTTGCAAAACTTTTTGTTCCAAATTTTTCTCCCTTTCCTCCCCCCAGACAGCAAGTAATCCAATATATATTAAACATATGCAATTCTTCCCTACATATTTCCACATTTATCATGCTGCACAAGAAAAATCAGACCAAAAAGGAAAAAAAAGAGAAAGAAAACAAAAAGTAAGCAAACAAGAACAAAAAAGTGAAAATACCATGTTGTGCTCTACACTGAGCCCCCCCCAGTCTCTCTCTGGTGCAGATGGCTGTCTCCCTCACCAGAACTTTGGAACTGGCCTGAAGCACCTCGCTGTTGAAAGGAGCACCTCCATCAGAGCTGATCATCACATAATCTTGTTGCTGTGTACAGTGTTCTCCTGGCTCTGCTCACTTCACTCAGCATCAGCTCATGGAAGTCTCCCCAGTTTGCCTTTAGTTATACTGGGCATTAACTAGGTGGGGACCAGCACCGGCTAATTACAGACACCAGGAAAAGCATGAATTCTAAATTAGAGATAGTTCCATGTGAGTGTGAAGAAAAGGAATGATGAGAAAACAACAAATGCATCATAGACAGAAGACCTTGCCCACTGGTCTGCCCAGCCTTTGCCAAGGCAAAAAGGTCCCCATTAACACTCAATCTGCTTAAACACAGTGACAAGCAATTGCTAGGAATATAATAGAAGCAGAATTCCTTCCCCGGGCCTCTGGCTCACAAGCTGATCACCCAGTCCCCTATTCTACCTTCTAATTACAATTCATTGAACCATATCATCAACTCGAGCCTTTCATCCGGGCACCATGGACAGAGCTCGGGGCTCAGACTGGGAACTGTAGTCCACCACATGGCTTTGGACAGGTCACTTGTCTCAAAGGCAAAGCGCCAAAACTTGCTGGATTTGCAGATGGCAGGAACAGGTTCTAGGCATAGGGAAGGGGGAGGAATCTCCAGGAAGGGATTGGGAGGACTGTCCCAGGAACAGGGGCAAGGAAGAGAAGAGACAACTCATGGCCGTGGACATGTCACGTCTCAAGGTGCCATTTGTAAATGAGGTTGCTAGTCCGGATGGTTTCTTACCATCCCTTTCCACTCTCACCCTCTCAGCTTTTGGCTTCTGGATGAGGAGGAGGAATAAGTTCCTGATCTTATTCTAAGGAGCACAGAAGGCTCGGGTCCAATCGAGCCCATGGCTTTCGAGCCAATGTTTCCCTCATCCACTGCCTCCTGATCATGAGCATGGGTTCCTGGCCCAGACCCTCAAAGGAAAGAAAGTAAATCTTCTGTTCACCAGGCCCAAACCAGGTACAAAAATCAATCTGACTTCAGCAGCATTAAAGCAACCCCCTTCCAAAAGGATTTTTCCCAGGTAAGGAAACTGAAGTCCAAATCGAAGAATGATTTTACTCAAGCTCACACTGGAAATGTTCTGAGCTCACACTCTGATATTCCTTTTACAGAGTCAGCCTACAAGTACAATTTCTTCAGTTCAATTAAATGTAAATGAAGAACGCAGCCACCATTTGCAAAGCCCCCTGCCAGGGCTGCAGAACACAGTCAAAAAAGAAAACAGTCCTTGTCCAAGAAGCTGCGCTACGTGCGTGGGGATGGAGTTTGTCACGAGACAGGGTGCTACGCAGTGGGTTTGGGGGCATTAGGGATGGCTTGGGCCTAGGTGACAGGCTCTTGTTCACAAGGGGACTCTGAGAAAAGCCTGAGAGGGAGGTCCAGGTACTTGGATTGCATGTCACATCCCTAGAGAAAGCGGCAGGGGAGAAGGCAGCAATTATTCTAGTTGCCTTTACCTTTTGGTAGTTTCTTAATTCAAAAGAGCAGAAGAGAATGGCAGGCTAGGAAAACCCATTGTTGGGGGGGGGACAATCAGCCCCTGGATAAGCTTGAGGTCTCCATCGATTGGGGCAATCTCATTCCCCTTATCTTCTCTGTGTAGCTGGCTGCAAACACGGGCCCGAATGTCTTTCCATCCCACCGTCAGAAAGGCAGGGTCCCGGACCTTCCCTCCCTTCCCATGATCGCCCAAGGCAACGACCGGGTAGCCATCGGCTCCGATCCAAGGGTTATTAAGAGTCTCATTCATAAGGTGGGGGTCACTTCATCAGTCACCATTCCAAGCCTCAGGGGAAACAAAAGCCATTTCTGAAGCCCACAGCCACATGGGCCAAGGCCCAGCCCCGACGGGGTCAAAACTCAGCCAGTGCCCCCGGCCCGACGCTGCAGCCCACCTACCTTTTTTTTCAGTGTTTGGTCCTGCGGGGCTTTACAAAGGAAAAAAGGTTTCTTTCATTAAACACCTTTCCCCAAATTCTCAGAGGGGCCGAGAAAGCCTGCTAACACCACTATTTTCAAGATGGAGACGGGGAGCCAGAGAGCCCGGGTGACTAATGCAAGGTCCCACAGCTAGCACACGCCTGAGGGGCAACTAGGACCCAAGGCTTGCTCGTTGCAGCTTTCTCTCCCCAAATTCATTTCCACTCACATGAACTTTATTAAAAGAAGCACCTCCAAAGAGGGGGAGGGGGCAGTTCTGGGATGGATCACTCCAAGCTGAAGAAGGCAGCTCCTTTCTAATTTTTCCACCACAACACTCAGCTCTGGGAGATTCCTAAAGCACAGAAAGAGACCACGAAGGAAGCCCAAGGGAGCAGACGCCCGTCTGTGCGGGTGCCAGGAGGAAGAGGAGGTCACGGGGAAGCCGGCTCGCAGAAGAGAAGGGAGGAAAATGTTAAGGCAGCGTCTGAGCTGCCAGGAGGCTGAATGTGGAAGCAAAGAAGAAATCGATGCCCGCCCCAGGTGAGCCTCCGCTTTCTCCTGGAAACACGGTATGAAGAATGAGAGCGGGATTTAAAGTCGAGGACGTCAGTTTGAATCTCAGCTCTGCAGGCGGAGACGGGGCCACAATTCAGAGCCCGAGAGATCTGAGTTCGAATTCCGGCTGTCAGGCGTACTTCCTGAGCCTGCAGGGACAGGTGGATTCACCGGCCTCCCAAGTTCTCCTGGCTTCTGCTTCTTTGCCTTTAAAACTAAGGACCTGGACTAGATGATCTCTGAGCTGCGTAAAATGAGAACCCCTGCAGTCCTTCCCAGCAGCAGATCCACCTTCCTGCGGGCTCCCTGAACCTCAGTTTCCTTCTGTGTAAAAAAGAGGGTGGGGTCTTGGACTAAAGAGGGAGGGAAGGAACTTGAAGGGAGGCCCCTGGGGTCCTGCCAGCCCTCTTCCCGGCCTCAGTGGGACAAAATGGCCTCAGACATCCGGGATCCATGAGCTCTCCCGCTCTAACTCAGCGCTCGGCAGACGCTTCCAACGTCTGGTGCATCTTTGATAGAACGTCCCAGCAAATGGAACTCTAGGACAAGTGTGTGAAGTGGGCGTAGCTGCCTGAGGGCACTGGAGCCTGGAGGAAGGGTGGCACGCAGCCAGCAGCGTCAGGTGCAGGAACGGCGCAGATTCACTGCGCACGAGATGGGCCGCCGAGGCGTCAGACTGGGCCGCAGCTTCCGTCTCCCTCCCCGTCTTGGTCCAGTACGGAGCGACTGGATCACAGGGACCTGCATCCTCTGCCATGTGGGCTCCGAGGCCAAGGAGGGCAGCTGACTGCTTCCAATCCCAATGACAGCCGAATCGAAGTCCCCTGGAGCCATCATTGGCAACGAGGGCCTGGCCAGCGCCGTCCATGTTACCTTATTTGGAGACGGACGACAGGGGCACTCACCGAGAGCAGGCGCAGGGCCTGGCTGGGAGCTGGAGGCGGCCTCCGGGAGGCTGAGTCAGCAAATACAGGGCACACAACGTGGCCTAGCGCAGGAAAGCGCCCGAAAGGGCCTGGCTCCGGGGACCAGCCAAGGCCTCTGCTCTCCCCTGGGGCGGGGGGGGGTCCGGGGGAAGAGGTGAGCTGGGAAAACACACGGGGTGGAAGGAGGCCCTCCGGGAACGGAAGGGAAGGTCCCCAAGGCAGGGCCTTCCCTCTGCAGAACCCGAGGCCAGGGCTGAAAGGGAGGCAGCTCCAGCTGGGAGTGAGCTGCTGACCCGGGCCCTCTGTCCTGGCCTCCAACCTCCCAGGCCCTGGGGCCCCCCTGACATGACGTGTGCAAGCACATGCACACACATATGGTACAGATGCACATATGTGCACACTCACATGCACACACACATGTGTGCAATACAGGTTTCTTCCTTGGGAATCGTAAATGAACCAACACCAATTTAGGAGGGAGTGGTGTTCCCCTGTACATGTGAGCTTCTACTGGAAGGAAAGCTCCCTGATGACAAGGGTGGGGGGAGTGTGGGTGTGTTGCTCTGTGAGAGTCTGTCTCTGTGGTCTCTGTCTTTCAGTCTCGCTCTCTCTTGTCTCACTCTGTCTCTGTCTGTCTCTCTGTCTCTCTCTCATATCTCTGTCTCTGTGTCTGTCTCTTATCTCTCTGTCTCTCTCTTGTCTCTGACTCTCTCATATCTGTCTGTCTGTCTCTTATCTCTGTTTCTCTTGTATCTCTGTCTCTCTCCGTCTCTGTCTCTCTGTCTGTCTCTTATCTCTCTGTCTTTCTTGTATCTCTGTCTCTTATCTCTCTGTCTCTATTATATCTCTGTCTCTCTCTGTCTCTGTCTCTTATTTCTCTGTCTCTTGTATCTCTGTCTCTCTCTGTCTCTGTCTCTTGCCTCTGTCTCTCATATCTCTGTCTCTCTGTCTCTTATCTCTGTCTCTCTCTTGTCTCTGACTCATATCTAGGTCTGTCTCTTATCTCTCTCTCTCTCTTATCTCTGTCTCTCTCTTGTCTGTCTCTCATATCTCTGTCTCTCTGTCTCTTATCTCTCTGTCTCTCTCTTGTCTCTGTCTCTTATCTCTCTGTCTCTCTCTTGTCTCTGTCTCTTATCTCTCTGTCTCTCTTGTCTCTGTCTCTCTCATATCTCTGTCTCTTATCTCTCTGTCTCTCTCTTGTCTCTGTCTCTCTCTCATATCTCTGTCTCTGTCTCTCTGTCTGTCTGTCTCTTATCTCTCTGTCTCTCTCCCAGTGTCTGGCTCTTCCTTTACACCAAGTCCATAACTCTGCCTGACCCCCTCCCCCCAGCCATCACTGCCTGTGTCCCTCCTGGCACGCTCCTTGGAGCCAGCGACACCTTGTTCAGTGCCTGTGGCTGCAGTATTTAACGCTCGATGCGCAGCCTGCTTTTTGGAGGCTGGCTCTGCCAGTTAAGCTCCCTGCACCTCAGTTTCCCCACCTATAAAATGGGAGGCCTTGGAGGCTCCAGCTCTGCCCCCATGACAGGAGCAGAGGCCCTAGGGCCCCCTTGGCACACGTGGCCCCAGGAGGGCCCCGCCGTTCCATGGGACACATCCATGGAGGAGCCCTGGCTCCCGCTCCAAGCCCACCCACAATTTCCTTTTCAATTAGCAGCTCATGGAAAGGAAATAATGAAAGCAGCTGCTAAAGAGCGCTCTGATGTCAGTGAAAGCCTGCAAACCCCAACTGTAAATAGCACGTTGTAAATCGCTTGTCACCACCAGCGTCAGCCCTCACCGGAATCACCCGGCAAGCGACAATCAAACCCATCTGCTGCTTCCCGCTGCGGCCCTGGAAGCCGGCGGCCTCCCCCATCTCCTCCCCGAGGCCCGGGAAGCCGGCGGCCTCCCCCATCTCCTCCCTAAGGTCCCAGCACGGGAGCGGGGGCAGCCGAGAGCCAACAGCGAGGGCGGCCCAAGAAGGGGGCCGAGGGCAGCGTGGGCAAAGAGCGGGCCGGAGCATCGGTGCACGCTCATGGCCATCCTCGACAAAGCAAGGGGCGTTATTCTGGCCTCACAGAGAACGGGGGATCGCTGACTCTCTGCTTATTTCTATTGTTCTACTGCAGTTTGTTTTATTAGCCTCAGTCTCCTTAGGCCTCGGTTTCCCCATGTGTAAGAGGGGAGGGGGCTTCAACATCAATGACTTTGGAGGTTCCCTCTTCCTCTAGAGCTAATTTTCTGTAACTGGGCATGGGTCATTGGGAGGATCCTGAGCCTTCCCACAAGGCAGCCGTGCCCGCATTTTTCCACATGGAAAATAATGAGACACAAGAACATAAAAGAGAACTGAAAGACAAAAAGGAATTCCTGGCGTAAGAAAGGCACACTCATGCACTGTTGGGAGAGCTGAAAATGGATGGAGCCATTCCAGGAAACGCCTTGGAATTATACCCGAAAACTTCACAAGGTGTCTCCTAGGAGAACACCAGTGCCAGTCAGGAACCTGCCCAGGGGTCAAAGTCATAAGGAAGAGCCCAGTGTAAGCAAAAAGTCAGGCCCTACTCCGAAGGGGATGCCTGAATAAACTATGGATATTCATCAACATATGAATATTTATAAAACATTAACATGAAATGGATTTGCCATGTAGTCATTTTTCACTTGTGGCCAACACTCCATGACCACGATTGGGTTCTCTTGGCAAAGATGCTGGAGAGCTTTGTCATTTTCTTCTCCAGAGATGAAGAACTGTTGCAAACAGGGTTAAGTGACTTGGCCAGGGTCTCACAGCTATTATAAAGCTGGATTTGAACTCGGGTCTCCCTGACGCCGTTTCCACAGCGCCAGCTAGCTACCCTACTAAAATACTGCCAAACCATAAGAAGCAAAGAGGGCAAATTCAGAAACCCCATAATCATAAAACATACTTGAGAAGACCTACAAAAACGAATATCAAAACTTTTTTTTTTAAATAATGGGTACAAGTCAAAGCTAAGCAAACCAGGAAAAGAGTCAATACGATGTTCCAAATAATGTAAGCAAAACATTGTCAAAACCCAGCAGAATACGCCAACGCAGTGATTAGACAATTGATCAGTGAGACTTTACTAATGCAAAGGAAAAGCAGAAACAATCCTGACTTCCTAATAAAACGTGCCTCACTCAGCAGAGGTGGTGGACTAGCACGCAGAATGGGGTATACGTCATCTCACAAAAGGCTTTCTTAACTCGTCGACTTTGTGACAAAAGAGGGTCTTTTTTAATGAAAGGAACAAGTGGAATCACTATCAAAAGACAATGATGTAAATAAAGGGCGAAAACATTTTAAAAATGGAAAAGAGGGCCCTGTCTTACCCTCAGAGATATAGCCACTTAATGAGGTGAAAAGAGGCTCTTCGGATGACTTCTGGAAATTAGCCTCTATTTTCTCTGCTGTTTTATTATTACCTCGGTTGGTCTGGCCAAAGGTTCCGTCTGAGGGATAACAGGAATTCAAATGGTGGTCCAGGTGAAAACAACTAATGCTTTATGTAACATCCCGCACGAGCCTATTAACTGTCTGACGAGAAAATCAGGATCCTGAGCCCTCTAAAGACCTTCTCCCCGCCAAATTAAGCTGTTGAATTCTTCAGTGTTTAGGAAAAATTGTTTTCACTTCAGATCACCTTTTCAAAATAAAATCCCAGCTCACTTCTCCATTAACAAGCAAAACAAGTGAAAACTGAAAAGCCCACAGAGCGAAAGTTCGAATACCATTTTTTGCCAAGAAAACACAACTTCAAACGCCCTTACTGCCTCAAATGTTTGGGTTTCCAGATGCCTGCAGACATTACAGCCGCACTGAATAAATACCTGGGTGAATACTGGATGGATTTCCACCAAAAACTAATTAGCGAGTTTTCTGATACCTGACTTCCGCTGAGCCTGCTAGGGGAAAGGTTCAGATGCTCAATATTGCCGGATAAGTTCATTTGAGCAGATAAATTTCACCAGAAAGGATGGCTCCACACCAGGGAAACAATGAGTCTCGTCTCCAGGAAGAAGGAGGCTCCCATCAGGATTACGGCGGCAGCAGGGCCGACGCCAAAGGAGCCGCCGGTTGATGATTTGCACGTTCCTAGAACGAGTCGACAGTGGGACCGAGGGAGGCAGCCGCACAACGGGTGGATGCTTGTCTTTCTATCCTCAGTTACTAAAAAGGAGGCGGGGAGGATGTGTCCCGGAACACATCAGGTGCTCAATAAATGCTCACCGATTTTCTGTCTCTCGAATGTATTATGTTCCTCGAGGGTCACAGGACTATTTGATCATGTTGGAGTTGTATTTATCAGCTCCAGGACAGTGCCTATGTATAAAGCACATGCTCAATGAGTGCTTTTTGATATCTCCAACAGATACGTAAGCTCTTTGAGGACGTAGCTTTCTCAATATTCCCTAGGACAGTCTGACACAAAGCAGGTACTTAGGTAATGCTTGCTGACTGACTGAACTAAAATCGCCCGCTAGCTGATGTAGTTCTCGTTCCTCAAATGTACTGTCATTCTCCGTCTCCCTCAGTTCCTAAGGTACGTGTTCAACAAACCATCGGCGATGGCTTTTCCCCAGCACCACAACAAGCCGTGCCGGATCCTTCTCCTTCATACCTTCCTTATGAGTGGCAAGAAACAGGTCCCCATTCATTCGCTCAGAGAGCATCTCTCCAAATGAAGGTTTGGAGATTCATTAGACTTCATCGGACCAGCCACATGATCTTTTAAACAACATTCGCCCTCGAGGCTGGTGCCCAAGGACTGATTTTAAATTTGTGTGACGATTGGGCAAGTCACTTAATGACTACCGATCTTAGTAAATTAGGGGCCTGGAATAAATGGCTTTTCATGCCCTCAGTCTGGGATCTTATGTGTCCTCTGTGGTCACTGCCAGCCATATGTAAAGGCAGAAAGAAAAGGGGGGAAGAGAAATAAGTAGAGAAAGATAAGATAGATAGATGGATAGAAAGATACAGCTAGAGATATCTCTGCACCCAACATTTGGTTCTGAAGAACATCTTTGTTTTATGATTTATGGAAATCAGATAGTAATACAATTTCTCCACCCCCGATCTCTCCTCTGGGCCGTTCAAAGACAGTTTGGTTTTTAACCAGCTAAAAGCACAACCACTTTCCGTGACGAATGTCAGCTCAGGATCTTCCAAGTCAGTGTCTATTTATGCTTAAAAATACATTCACACAAATAAACTCCAGCAGGCTGGTTAAGTACCAGCTACGAGCTTTCATTTTCCACTGGCACTGGAACTAAGGTTTATAACCACTCAAGTTAAGGGAGAAAAATGGGGTTTGGTTTTTCTGAGGCAGGTCTGTCCCTTTAAACTTAAAAACAAATCAGTAATTGTATCCTTCTAGTTAGCTTCAGTGAATCCTTAAGAAATCCTCGTTTCCTCTCCACTAAGAAGCAAGCGAGAACCTTCCAGCTGGCTCAAGGAAGGCCCGGCATTAAGTTCTGCCAGCATTTCCTGATAAGATGAAGCCTTAATCCGCTCTGCATCACCCATGGAGAAGCCAAGGCCCAGCAAGAGCTCCAGGCCCCTGCCTCCTCCGGCCTTTCATCTAAGGTTCTGCTCACTAGAGCCAGGACTTCAGACCCACTCACTCCACGGCTCTCCTCCAGGCACTCGAGGACTGCCACTGCACAGCCAGAAAGGGTCGAGTCTGAGGAAGGCCAAGCGGGACTTTACAGTGTGAGAAGAGATCGGGCTGGGAGGATGTGAAGCCCCTGGGAAGAAGGATGTCCAACTGTCTCAGAACGAGCCAGAGAGTACCAGAGGCCAGAGTGACCTGCACAAGATTAACCTAATGGATCAACAAACAATAATCAACTACCAGCTCTGCTCCAGAACAAAGACGTCAGTTGTTTGTACTCGTGCACATTCAGACATAGGAGAAATTAGGAATCTCTGCTCCCATGTTCTCTCTCCTGACATCCTTACAACTTATTGGGAAATCAAGCCAAGGGGATCTCTGGTCACAAGTGGCCTCCCACTGAGGATGGGCCCACAAATCCAACTGTGTCCCTTCCTAGCATCCTTCTCTTGCTCTTAGACCTTACAATTCATTGGGAAATCAAGCCAGGCAATCTCTGGTCACAGGTGGCCTTCCATGTGTCCCTCCTCCCTTCCCAGAGCCTTCTCTTGCCCCTAGACCTCCCCTCCTCCCAAACAGGCCCTGCTTCTCTAAGCACTTCTGTGCTCTTGTCACCTCAAGGCTGCTCTTTCCCTTCTGCTCCCCACTTAGCTCTAGACCATAAACTAATTCCTGGGACTCCCAGATATGCACAGGCTTGATATGCACGCACCTACCCCCAGGGCCATGGTGAGGATGGAATAAGAGATATTAAAAAGCACTTAATAAAGGCTTGTTCAGGCAGTGAGGCACAATGGACAGAGCGCCCCACCCAGGATCCAGAAGAACCGAATTCAGATCCAGTCTCAGACGCTCACTATTTGTGTGACCCTGGGCAAGTCACATAATACTGTGGAGCTCCTCTTTTCTCATCTGTGAGAAGAGCTCCAGTGTCTTTGGCAAGAAAACTCCCAATAGGTCACAAAGAGTCAGGAGCAATTAGAAAACAACAAAATAACAAAAAAGATTTATTCTCCTTCCCCCTCCTACAAAAAATGGCCACGTCAGTCAGTAATGAGGCCCTTCCACTGGGAGAATGTAATTTCTGTCGGGGCAAGGACTCCTCTGACTTTCCCTCTGCCTCCCCAGCACTGAGCAGAGGGTTTAGTACTTACAGCCTAATTAGGGAACTCCACCTTCCTGGTGGCCCAGTACTCCCCCTGAATTCACATTGAAGACAAGACCCTTCTATAAGTGGCTCTTTTATCAATACAAGCAGACCGGCGCTCTCTGTTTAAAGCCTGCGTAGTTGGAACTGGACGCCGTGGCTGCATGGAACACACGTATTGTCACGGACAGAAGGCTGGACACAGCATCAATGGAGACCCTGGATCCCACCTCAGAGGCCATCTACTCCATCTGCTCATTTGACACAGGAAGTAACTGAGCCCAGAGAGTTAGAATGGTTATTCGAGGTCAGAAACAATCTGAGATGGGATTTGAACCCGGGACCTCTTGACTTAGAACCCTGTCCCTTCCTTTAACCAGAGAGGCTTGGGATGGAAACAAGTCACGTAGAGGATCCCTGACTTACAGCTTAAAAGCACCTGAGAAATCAAGTCCAGACTCTTTCTGTATAGATGGAGAAACTGAGTCCCAGAGAGGTCCAGTCATTTCCTCCAGCTCAAACAGTTAATAAGTATCTGATCTGTGATTTGAACCCAGGGCTTCCTGATTCCAAGAGCTGCCCTCTGCTCACTGGGCTGCCCCTCCTCTCTCTCCATACCAGGTTCCCCGTGTGTAAAATGTTTTTATTGTTGTTCAATTGTTTTCAGTTACATCTAACTCTTTGTGACCCCATTTGGGGTTTTTCCGAAAAAGCCATTGCAGTGATTTTGTCATTTCCTTCTTGGGCTCATAATACAGATAGGGAAACTGAGGCAGACAGGGCGAAGTGACTTGCCCAGAGTCACAGAGAGAGTAAGCATCTGAGGCAGAATTTAAACTCAGAAAGATAGGGTTTAAATAAAGACTCTCCAAAGGTGTCTTTAAATTCTAAGTTTTATTAATCTTTAGCTTCTTCTTTTTGTAAGCTTAAAACACAGAACAACCCCCCACATGCACATATACACAGGAGCCTCCTACCTGCAGTGGGCAGAACCTCTTATTTCCTTACAAATGATCAAATGTTTCATTTTTGTGGATTCTATCTTTTGATATTCAATTCAAATGTACTATTAATGAAAAATTCTTTTGATTTCGTAGGCCCCTGCAATTACCCAGGTATCTGCAGTGGTCCTTGGATCCCACCTTGAGGACCACTCCCCTAGAGAAATCTTGGCAAGCTCCAAGTCACCCGGAGCCTTCTGATGAAAACCACCTGCTCCGTGCACCAATGGGCAATGCTCAGCTGCCAGACCAACCACAAAGCGCCCCTGGATGCCTTGTCACAGAGCCCACCCACGCTCTCCACGGACCCCTCTACCTGCCTAGATTATGTGGGAGGAACCTGAGACTCCCCCTCCTTCCGTGTAGTAATCCTTCTTCCCTGGGGATTTCCATAGGAGGAAACCATCGGAGAGAAAGCCCAGAGGGGACCTGCCCCCACTTAGGCTGAAACCTAATTATTGAGCCTAGTCTCGGCCCCAGTCACCCTCACAGCCAAGGACCTGAAAGCCGAGGCCGGGGCCAGCCCCCTCTGCCCAGGACCCGCTCACCTGCGGTCCCACAATGGGCTCTTACGAATCCGAGTCCCACGGAGCCAGTCGGAGCTGGCTCGAGGGAACGGTGACTAGTGACCCGGGAGGGTGCAGGACAGCGCGCCACAAATAAGCTCGGGGTGCAGCCATCAGTCTCCCAGGCCCATCTGGCCAGAGTAGACAGCCCCCTCCAAATCAGGTCCCTCCTCCTCCCCCTCACTCCTTACCCAGCCAGATGTGATCAGAAAACAGGAGCAGTCCCAGCTCCGTGGCTTCCAGGGAGGGACACAGCCAGGAGGGAGCTCCATCAGAGACTCCTGCTGGACTTGGGCCAGGGTGGCTGTCAGGCCAGCCTGGACCCAGTCCCACCCGGGAGCCGGCCCAGGCACAGTCCCTCCTGGCAGCGGGGTACCATGAGCTCTGACATCCCCAAGTCAGCCTGGGCCCAGTCCTACCTGGGAACCGGCCAGGGCCCAGTCCCTCCTGGCAGCCCAGGACACAGGCAGGTGCAGCAGGGACCATGAGCTCTGACATCCCTGGAGCCGGCCTGGGCCTAGTCTCACTCAGGAGCCGGCCCAGGCCCAGGCCCTCCTGGCAGCCCAGGACACAGTGAAGCAGGAGCCATGAACTCTGACATCCCCAGAGCTGGCCTGGGCCCAGTCCTATCCAGGAGCTACCCCAGGACATGGGCAGGTGCAGTGGGGACCATGAGCTCTGACATCCCTAGAGCTGGCCTAGGCCTAGTCTCACTCAGGAACCGGCCCAGGCCCTCCTGGCAGCCCAGGACACAGGCAGGTGCAGCAGGAACCATGAGCTCTGACATCCCCGGAGCTGGCCCAGGCCCAATCCCACCTGGCAGACCAGGATGCAGGTGGATGTGGTGGTGGGGCCCCCAGAGCCGGCTGGCGCCCCGACACAGGGGGTACTCACCTGTCGCAGGCCTTTGGGGAGCTTCTTCCGTTTCCCGAGGTGCTGGCAGAGGTTCCGGTCGTTCTCGCGGTCTGAGCCGTAATGGTGGTGATTCAGTCTATTCTTCTTGGCGTGGTAGGACAGCCCATTGGTGAGGGCTTCCCGTTTCTTCTTGGCGAGTGGGTTCTGGCGCCTCTCCACCCGTTCCTGAGGCTTAAGGGCGACATCTTTCTGCAAGAGCGAGGGAGGGGGGAATTTGTGGTTAGAGAGGAATGCAGGACCAGACCTATAACCTCAGCTAAGGGAAGGGGCCGGGGGGGGGGACAAGAAAGGCAAGAGCAGAGCCAGCTAAGTACCCCCCACCCCGATAATCACTCATTACCTTCCTTCTGCATTAGGAAGGGGGGCTGTTGTCAATGTCCTTTCTTTCTTAAAAGAAAGTACTTGTTATCCTTTAAATGCTATTTTATTGTCAAGTGAGGATCCCCCTTGTCTCCCTCCCAACCTCGGTTGCCCCTCCACGAGCAAGCAAGCGAAACAAAATCCTCCTGCAGACACGGGCCGTCAAGTAGAGCAGATTCCCACGCTGGCCCTGCTTATGTATATTTATACACATATATACTGTAACACTCACATGCATGTACACATGTAGGTGTGCACACATACAAACTGCATACATGAAGTAGGTATGTGCGCACAAATATTTTAGTATATTTATGCCCACATACAGATACACGCACATATATGTAAGTCTATGTGTACACACACGAATGCACGTGTACGTGCTTGTGTATACTTCTGTCTATACATATGCACAAATATATACATACACTTACTCTGTGTGCAAATGCATATAAGTGTATATAAGTGTATGTACATGTGCACACATCAAAGTATGTTATATGCTTATATATGTATTTGTACTTTTGTGTGTATATATATATTTTGTTCACACACATATGCATACATTTATATACATGTACAAATGGATATCTGTGCATACAAGTATATGTACATACGCACACATGCTTACACATGTAGATACACTTTATATTCTTATTTATATGCAAATGTATACAGGTATATGTAAGTATACATACTTGTACACAGTGAAAGCGTGTGTATATATTTATATATACTTCTGTATATGTACTTTATATATACTATATAGTACATATGCTTTATATACACATATCCACACACGTATGCACATAATGCTTATACATCCACACCTACATGGATATTTACATATAGAGACAAAATATTTCTCTATAGGTAGATACTTATGTGTATATATCTATATGTACATATGTATAAGTGTACACTCACACACTTACACACACACACAGTCCAGCACTTCCATCAGGAAGCATCACCCCGAGGCTACTGGAATTGTGACACTTTCGAGGTATAGCAGGATACCTAACACCCTAAGACACTTAAAGACTTCTCCGTCATTCTTCATCTGCTTTGAAAAGGGGTATGGGACACAACGGTCCCCCCGTCCCATGCCAGGTGCCCCAAGTTCGGTTCGCTGCCCCAGGAAGCTGGTCTATAAAGCCAACTCTCTCAAACGACATGTAGGTTCAGCAAGAAATATCAGACAAATTTGTTGACCCACATGACTGGAAGGTTTCCTAAATGAACTAAAAAAAAACAAACCCACCCAGACTCCTCCAAGCATCCTTAATTTCCATCTCCATCTAATCTCCTTCACAATCTCTGACAATGATATCATGGCCATGATCAGCTGTAAGCTTTCATTCATATTCACGCAAGGCTGTAGTGTGGCTGGGCTGGAAAGGGGTTAGGGAGGAGGCAGGAAAGCAACAGGAGGGAGAAGGAAGAGTTGGGAGCACTGCAGGTACCCAAAGCTTAAAAGTGACCTACAAGAGTAGGAGGGCTATCGGGACAAAGTCACAATGCCTGGTACTTAGAAGGCACTTAATAATTGCATGTTGATGGATTGACTGCTTCAAGAATCCGAGGTCAGAGTTAGAGGGAAGAGAAATTGGACAAACTGCTTGATCTCATTAGGTCTCAGTTTCTCAATCTGTATACTAGGGGTAAAGAAATCTCCATTTTACTAGGCTATTGTGAAGCCCTTCAAATCACACCCACATACACTTACATATATATATATATATATATATATAAATATATAATATATAAATATATAATGTATAAATATATAAAACACACACTTATATATCACAAACATAAATGCTCATATGCATGTGGCTGTGCATGAGTATGTACATGTGTATGCACAAATTTATGCACACAAGTGTGTAAACATGTGAGTGCAAAGACATTATCTATGCACGTGTACGTATAAATGTGTGTGTAGGGATGCTTATGTATCTATGCGCATTATATTTGTATATGAGTCTACATGGATGCATATGTGTGCATGTATACAAAATAAGCTCCTTGAGGACACGGCCATGTCCTTCAGCCCCTGGAAGATGGCAGGCACCTAATAACTGCACAGAGTACTTGTCTGCTTGATTGATTGGTCCCTGCTTGGCTCAGGTGAGTGCTTCACAATAGCCTAGTAAAATGGAGATGGCTTTACCCCCAGTATACAGATTGAGAAACTGAGACCTAATGAGATGCTGGGCTCCCTTCTGGTTGTCCACGCTGACTTAAACCTAATTCTCAGGTGACTCAAGATGTCCCTGGCCCTCTTCAGAAACAGGACCAACAACCCCAAATCTTAAGTTCCAGTAGAAGGGGGTGATGGTGGAAAATGGAGAGGACCCTTAGAGAAGGGCATCCCTGTGGCAGTCAGCCAAGTGCTCCAGGGCTGCCCCCTTGACCGGCCCTGTCTTTGGCTGCTTCTGCTCCTCCGTGCCCTCCACGAGCACTGCAGCAATGAAGAACTCTTCGGGCGGAGTCCTGAGCTTTAACCAGTGCTCCGCCCCGGCCCTGCCATCCCAGCCGGCCTCCCTCCTGCCATTTGTCCCCTAATCCTACTCCTGGTGTCCACGGCTTCCATTAACTCCCCTCGTGATGAGAACTCTTTTTTAAAACATAAGAACTAACCTCTCTTCTCCTTCCCTTAATAGGAAACCAAAATAGGTAACCCGCTTTTATGCGAAGCCTCCTAGGAATCATGGCAGCTCCCAGAAAAGCACAGGTTCCCTGAGAAGCCCATCGCCGACCACTTCTCCATATTATCAGTGAATTGGGCCACTTGTGACGCTAATACAAGAACAGCCCACAGAATCTCTGGCCTTTGTCGATCATTCCCCCTACTGCACCTCACTGTACGCACGCAGGGCACTGAATTAATAACCAAATAATATTCAATAATGCATTAACTGTAGTTTTACAAAAATCACAGCATTCCCTTTGCAGGCTGCAGCAGTCTCCTCCCCCAAGGCGCCACTAATGTATACAGAAAAATTATGTACCATTCCATACAAAGGGGAATTAATATTTATGAAGGCATGGTATAATCCCCCCCCCCAAATCCATTTGATTTCCATGTGGCATAGCAATCAGACCAATCTGGCTACACCACAGAACAGCTCCAGTGAGCAAATGGACCCCACGCTGCGACATTAGCTGGTGGGAGACCTGGAGAAGCGTGATCGGGAGCTGTGCAATCATCGCAAGGCCAATTAATAGGAAGATTTCAATCTCTGGAGTGCTGAAGGGGAGGAGGGCAGTGCAGGGTGAGCTCCGGGAGAGCAGGTATTGTCTTATTTCTCCATCTGTATCTCCAGGGCTTAGCCCCAGCTTTGTACGGAGGAAGTGCTTGATAAAGGTTTGCTCGTCCACTCATCGATTCATTCATTCATCGATTCATTCATTGATAAGGTCGATGAAAAGATGTCTTGGATACGGTGGGCTCTTCATATTCTGTACAATGGTCCAAAAATTTACCTTTATTTGGCAAGGCTGACATTCATATAACGCCTTAATAATAATCTATTTAGGTTTATAAAGCTAACAAGGTACTTTACACATATGATTTTATTTGAAGCGCTCAACAACACTTTTTAACTTTTCAGGCAGGGAAAGGGGGGGCCAGGCGTGTTTTCATCAGTAAAGGGAGTTTTTCACTAAAAATCCTTCTACCAACACAGAGAAACAATTGATCCATAACTTATTTTTTAGGGGTCCTGAGGTTGATCCCACCTCCTGCCAGAAGCTTTTCCTGAATACCCACATTATCTGCTAATTACCCTCCCTATCTCTTGGGGTATGATTGTTTTTCCTTCTGTCTCCCCCCACTGGAATATCAGCCTGTGGAGGGCAGCTTCTATTTTTGTTTTTCATTCTATCAACAGCCTCCGCACAGAAGCTGGCAGACAGTAAGAGCTTAATCAGGACTTGGCAAGTGACTGATCACTCTCTTCCTCTGTGCCCAAAGCCCAAATTTGGGCAGAGATTGGGACCCAGGTCATCTCTGCTCTTGAGCCGTGCCAGGGCTCGATCCACCATCTCTGTGTTTCCTCTAAAAGAAAAGGTCCCTCTGCAGCTGCTCTTGGATCTGTGTACTGGGTCAAGCCCTGCCTCGGACACAAGCTGTCCACCATGCAGACCTCGGGCTGCAACGGGCACCCTCTCGGGACAGACTTACAGAGAAAGTGCCCAAATGTGTCAGGAAAATACACTGCGGAAATAACAGCTCCAGTCCCTGTCTCTACCACACTGAGATGAAAGTATCCTTGATTAACACTAAAGTGACAGAGATCAAGTGTCCTTAATCCACACTAAAGGGACAGATCCACAGACATGGCAACTGAGGGACAGCCCCAAAGGATCAAGCTTTGGAGGGTAACTCTAGGATCTCATTTTACAACTGGAGAAACAAAGATCCCATCTAAGGCAGAATCTGAAGGCAGGTTCCAAAAATCTTCTACCCTGACTTCCCTCAATGACAAACTTCCAATAAATCAGGGAATTAAATCGATCAACTTATCATTCAATCTCAACACTCCAGAAAAAAAAAAATAACCACAAGGTGGTTAACTGTGAGCAAACATTCTCAAAGCAGGGAGCACCATCTTAGTCTGGCTCTGTGTGTCGCCCCTAAGAAGTTCCATAGGAATTCATGTTAATTCTATTTTGCTAAGTCTCTCCACTCAGTGGCAGGTGAATCAGTTTTAAACTGATTTATTGATGTTTTAATCAATGAATCAACAATTTAAGTTGATAAAATAGCTTCTTCTAGAGTTCCCATTTCAAAGTACAAGTCAGACTAAATTGTTTTTTAAAGGGCTTTTCAGTCCAAAGACTGAAAATATTAAAGGGCTCTTGGTTCAGGAACTCACTAATATACACATATATATGTGTGTGTGTGTGTTTATATGTATATATATACACACACATATAGAGAGAGAGATACATATATAGATATATGGGCAATGTCGTGAAGAATAATATTAACATGATAATATCAATTAATTAATAATTATATGTATTTATACCATACACAATTATAATATATAACATATTTATGTATAATGGATATTAAATAATTAATAATCATTTGGACAAATGCCATTAGGATGGCAAGCTTTTCTGAAGATGATGGGAGAAGGGGATGAGGAAGTTGGTAGAAATCCAGGAAATGAGGTGGTTTAAAGCTGATTCACCTGCCACTGAGTGGAGTGAGCGAGACTTAACAAGGTAGAACTGCCGGCGGATAGCATTCGGGGAAGCAAAGAGATTTAGAAACATTTGCTAGGCAACAGAAAGGGGGCAAATTCTCTGGTGAGACCCAACAGACAGGAATAGGTTGCTCAAATTGTTGGAATTACGTGATTTTTAGGTCACTGGAGACGGAGGGCAGGGTCACGGCGGCTGCAGATTCACTGATAAGGTTTGCGAGAGCCGGAATCTGAAGGTAATTTCCTTCAGCCCGAGAACCCCTCTCCACTGCAGCCGATCTTCCTCTCGCTTCGTCCCACCCCTTTCCAAATTACTATCCTTCTCCAGAGGCCGCCAATCCTGGGTCACACTTGAATTTTAAAATCAAATACTTCAGAATTGTGCAAAATAGGAGCGACCACGAAACCGCTGATGAAAAGCCCTGCTCTGCAAGCCTCCAGTCACGATTGCAGATGGAAGCGGGCAGAGACTCTTGGCATGAGAGCCAGCAGCCAGCCTGAATCCAAGAGGGATGCCTGCTCATAGTCTCTGTCTCCGCAGGGGCTCTAACTTCTCAAGCACCTCATGCTGTCCCCTATGCAAAAGGGGGAGTCTTCAGAGCATCCCCCAGCCCTGGGGTAGCTGGGGGGTGCCATGGGCACAGAGTGCCCAGCCTGCAGTCAGGCTGTGCGGTCAAACTTTGTACTCTCTAGCTGTGTGACCACCTGGGAAAGTCACTTAATCCTGTTTGACTCAGTTTCCTCATCTGCAAAACTGAGACTGACCTTGCTCGAGGTCACAGAAGTGGAATCAAAGATGGCATTTGAACTCAAGTCCCCTAAATCCAAAGCCAATGTTTGTGGGATCAGAGAATCACGTATTTGAAGCTGGAATGGTGTCCAGAGAGCATCGTGTCCCCATCCCTCGTCCTAAGGGTCAGAAACTTGACCTGGAAAGGTAAAGTGACCTGGCCGGCCATTTAGCCATGGTCTTCTGGACTTTAAGCCCACCACACGACCTGCTCTGATCTAACTGTAATCATTCAGGGCTTTACCTTAATGGTCCTCCCATTAACCAGATGGCACAAGGTCCTTCCCAGCTCCAAATCCATGCTCTGATGAAACTCTGATTCTTGCCTTAACTCTCATAGGTATGATAAAGGGTGGGTGGTCAAGAGCAGAAAGAGGGGGCCACTGGAGATAAATGAGCCCCTCTGGAAAACAGGGTGACTGCCAGGTGACCAAGAAACTGCCGGCTCAAGTAAAGCTTGGGGGGACTCTGGGTATTTTCACATATCCCATGGGTAAAGGTGACTCAACTGAATCCACTCCATGGAGAGGGTGTCTCAGGGGAGAAATCAGCAAGACCTGAATTCAAATCTTGCCTCAAATATGTTCTGATTGTATGTTCCTCAGCATATTTAAATCTGTCTGTGTCACTTTGAAGTGAAAAAATAGATAATAATAGCACCCACATCCTAGAGTTATTGTGAGGTTCAAATGCAATAACATAAAGCGATTTACAAACCTCCAAGGGTTATAAGAAAGAGCACATTGCTGCTGTCGATTCCACAATCATTTAAGAAGCAGCTACTTTATGCCAGTCACTCTGTCAAGGACTGGGAGACAAATACACACAGGGAGACATCCTGACCGTTAGCCAGGGGACAAGTCACTTAACCCCAATTGTCTCAGTAAAAAAAGAACTCCACCATAGTCATTGGGGAGTAAATGCCGATGCTGAAAACGTTCAAAGGCTCATTGAATCACTGATTTGGAGGGGGAAAGTGGGTTAAATGGAATCTAGTCTAACTCTCATATTAGAAAACAGATAAAATGACTTGGTTGAGCATTTGAACCCATTTCTTCTGGTCAAAATTATTTCAATTTCTGGAAAATCCCCATTAGGTGCCTCTAATGAGATTGCTGGCTCGGATAACATGAGGAATATGAGGTAATGAATAGGAACCTTTCCCCCCCCCCTCCTCCTATTCCCCTCCTTTCCTTTCCCTTCTCTTATTCCATATGGTAAATTTTTGGAGGCCCTCCAGAAGCATGAACAGAGCAGAAAATCCTGCTGGAAAAGCTTTAAGACATGAAGTACACCACAGGAAGACCAAAGACGGAGAAGAAATCCCTCCCCCCAAAATCATACTAGGAAGAAGGAACACAGAATTCTCAGCTGTATTCAAAAGACCAGGCATTTTCTGGTTGTCCCCCCAACAACTATGGGACACTGGGGTTCTCAAAGATCAGGATGCCTATGCAAATGGTTTTTTTCTCCCAGTGCTTGGCACAGTGACTCACATAAAGTAGCTGCTTCTTCAGGGAAACATTTCTGACTCGTTCCCACCCAAAATATAAGCCATCTCTAGGACTTAAAGCTGAAGTGACACTGGGAAGTAACTTCAGGTGTAGGGCACGGTTTAAGCAAATGTCCAGAGGTGGGAAATCCCAAGACCTCGGGACAGTGAGTGCAGTCTGGCGGGGATATCAAGGGGCTAGAAAGTTAGATTGAAACCAGGTCCTTGAGAGCTGGGAAAGTCAGAGTAAGATTCTATAGCTTTCTCCGGGGCTGGCTGTAGGAGGTAACCCAAGGAAAATAAATACGAAAGAACCAACGAATGCCTAATGGTGAATTATCAAAACCTAATGGTGGCTTGAAACCCAACTCCTTGTGCTGGAATTTGACACTTCACTTGCCAAAGAAAAAGCGAAGGGCTGAGGCCATTATGTGAATTATTCACTCCAAAAAACACTGCTTTCCCCTTGTGGCCCAGTTCCCCAGCTCGGTAAATCCCCGCACACTCTAGGACTACTTTCTGAAATTGGGAAATGTGATCCAGATGTGACCAAAAACACCCACTTTGGTTTTCCTTCTTGGATACCTTCCCATCTCGGCTCTCTGCTCTCCCAAGAGACTACTCTTCTGGAAAACATCGCTACCTACAGTTTTATCTAAAACGACCCCCTTCCCCAGTACAGATTTTTAAAATTTGCTTCTCTTTTGTTTATTTTTCCTTCTTTTTTTCTGCCTTTTTTAAAAATAGAAACACATCGATTAGCAAAAATATGTCCCAAGCCCAGTCAGGCACAAAAACATTCCTCTTTCCATCTTGGGGTTTCCACTCTCCCCAGCTCCATAAAAAGATACAAACATGCCTTTTGGGGGGGGACAGACAAGAGAGCCGTACATCATCGGGGAGACAGCTGGGTCCAAGGTAAACGAAGTGGAGCCCAGCCTGGGGACAGACTTACAATTCCCTTCAGAAAAGAAGCGTTTTATTAGTTTATTTTACATATGTGTGAGCTAATTCGGGGCCCATGAGAGTGAGCAATGAGCCCAATGGGGAGGTGATTCGTTTCCTTGCCCTCGGTCTCTGCCGGGGTAACCCTGCTTCTGACCCTCAGCCTTTGCCTTAACCTACCTTGAAAGGCTCGCTAGCCAAGAACAATATGGGAAGGGCTCTGGGGGGAGGCTCGGGTGGGGGGAGCTGGAAAGAAACAGAACAACCAGTCCCACATCTGGCGTTTACAGCATGAAACCTGAATCCCACAGACGGAGGGAGGGGAGAAGGAAGGGCAGAGAGGAAACTGGACCCAAATATTTTCCCTGGCATTAGAGGGATAAAAGAGCCATCCATCTGTGACAGCTGCGGGAGAGACTCCACCGAGACTCACCAGCTAAGAATGGGATCCTCAGACACCCGTGGCCATGTCATGCAGTGGATGAAAAAATTAAGGACCCCCAGGAGTGGAGAAACACTCTTGGGATGGTTCCCGAGCACTGAGCTTCAGTTTAATAGGAAGCCCCAGTTAGAAGAGCAGAACTCTCTCTTATGAAGGGGAGCAGTGTAAGCTCCTTGAGGGCAGGCACTTGCTCTGATTTTTGCCTCTGAATCTCCTTTCACATTGCCTCGTGCATAAATGGCACTGGCTAAATTCTCAAATTTAACCCAAAAGCTAATAGTCACAACCAGTAAGTCACTGAAGCGCTAAAAGCCTCCGTTTCCTCGTCTCGAAAATGGGGGTAGGAGTATAAAACTTGCCTCTGCCTTCTTTGGAGAAAAGTCTTTTCTAAGACCTAAAGGATGCTTCCATCAACAGTGTGTCTTGGGCTAAGAGCTAAGAGGAAGCTACACAAGTAGCAATTATTATTTCACTTATAATTCCTCAACTCTCTGAGGGGCGAGCATCAAAGAGCGTCAGGAGTCGTCGATTTGGATGCAGAGTCGCTTTCAAGAACTGGTTTTCCTGCTTACTGTTCTGTGTGACTCGAGGCAAGTCCCACAGAACACGAGAATTAAGATGGATTATGTCTAGGGTACCACTAGTTCTCAAAGTCATGATTTGAAGCATGTTATATCCTTCCACCGGAAGGAGGACAATTCAAAGGAAATTTCCCCTAGCCCACTCTGAGGTCAAACCTCTCCAAACTATTATTGATGGGTTGTATCCGGCTCTTTTAGTCCCATTTTGTTGGCAGAGATCACTAAGTGGTTTGCCATTTCTCCAGTTCTTCTGACAGACGAGGAAACTGAGACAAACTCAGAGCAAACTGAGGGTAAAGTGATTTATTTGCCCAGGGTGACACAACTAATAAGTAATAAGGTTAGACTTGAATTCAGTTCTTCCTGACTCCACCTGGCTGCTCTTTAAGAGCTTTGTCCAAGGACAAACCCAAGAGGGTCTGTTCTCTCAGATATTAGAACCTTTGTCTAAATCCTGCCTACGACATCACCTAGCTGAGGGACTCAGGGCAAGTCTTGTAAGTGCTACCTGCCTCAGTTTTCTCATCTGTAAAATGGAAACACCCACCTCACAGGGGGTGGTTTGGAGAGTTGTGGATTCACTTACATGAGGACTGTTGTTCTCATTAAACTCAAAGTATCTCCTGAGTCCACTTAAACATCTGTGAAGAAGGCTCACAGGTCTGCAAAACTGTGGACACTTGAAAAAGACCCGCTTTGGAGTGGGGAGGCATCCTGAGGTGTCGTATTTTGGTCATTCTGCCAAATACCCACTTTAATGCAGATGTGGTTTTGCCCCAAAGCAGACGGTGGGGTCGCATACAATGTGGTATGGGAGCTCAGAGATTGTACCACCGGGGGCTCCAGCTGGCAAACACCCGTGTGGCCATGCCCACCTACTCACGTGTGCATGTGTCACAAGGGGTCTGCCTTTTCATACGTGTAAGTGCAAACCTGTGTATATTTACAGGCTGAGTCAGCGATCCAAGGAGCAAAGTGGGGCTTGGCCCCCAAGCAACCCCGCCACTCGAGGGAGAATTCTTGGGACAGGGTGCCGGGACCGTCGTCACAAATGTCCACAATTACAAATGCCCAAATTCAGCTCCGTTTGTGTTACAGACGCTCCGTCACTGGTGAGAGGAAGTTGAGTTTCATGAAAGATTTAAGCAATTTATAAGATAATTGGCTTAGTTTAGGGCATGTTTTGAGACTTATTCCCCTTAGAAATGGACACACAGACACACACACAGACACACACACACACACACACACACACGGCTTCCATTTCAGAATTTATACAGTTTAGGTTTTCTTCTATTGGAATCACAAGGATAAAAATAAACTTAAGATCATGCAGGTTTGTCCAGCATTTCCACCTGCTGACCTCAGAAACCCGACCCAAATAAACTCCTTCAGATCCGTGGCAAAGAGTGAATCAGAGTCCACAGTGAGGGGAAGGAAGGAGAGACTAGGCCATCAGACACGACAGGGGACGAAAGAAATGGCAAAGGAAAGGCAGTGTCTGTCAGTGACGCGCGAATCTGGGCCACTGCTTGGGAGGAAGCGCCGTCCTTCAGCCACTTAGGCGCTTTCCCTGGGCTGCTCAGCAGACCGTGACCCCCGGCTCTGCTACCTCAGCTTTTCGGCTCCCAACGGGACAAACTCCTGATGGTTCAGCCCCTGACCGGTGCTATCAGATTGGATGCTGGAATCAATCTCTCCCTTTAGAAGCTGTGGGTTAATGGCAAAGTTTATTAGGCGGCATGCAGGCATTCAGAAGAGATCAATAGAGACATGATTACAAAGCAACCAGAGGATTAAACACGAGATTTATCGCAAAATTAAACTGAATTAGATGTTCCCTGATAGCACTTGAAATGCTGTCGATAGGCGCCCTTAACTTGGAATCTATGCTTTCGGGATTTATTTAACGGGCACCGGAAGGTCCGACGCAAGGAGATGATGATAATGGGGAGACGGGGAGCTCCACGAGCCTCCGTGCAGAGCTGGTGGCTCCCGACTCCTGGAATTTCCACGGCCAGGCCGGCTGCGGTTCTGGGCCAGAGCCCAAGCGTGAGGTGTACCCACGCCGAGCGGCAAAACGGAGCGTCCACACCCCGTGAGCTCCAATTACAACCCTGGGTGGGCTCACTTCACTCCGAAAGAAACCTGGAACCGCACAGCAAAACAACAGGGACGGTAAGACACACAAAGACAAGAAGATCACAGAGCGAGAAAGGGCCTGAGACACCGTCCCAGCCAACCAACAGTTCCAGATAAGGAACCGAGGTTGAGACGCTTAAATTAGTTGTCCAGGTCACAAACCTAGGACCCATCCGAGGTGGGGTCTCAACCCAAGTGTTCTCCCCTCCAAATTCTACTGCAAAACAAGCTTGAGCAGTTTCAACAACCAATACTCATCTCAAATAGAAATAAAGAAAAATGAATGAGATTCCAAGCGAGAAAAGGTTGCCCACTCTTCCTCTGGGGACTGGGATTACCAGGGGTCAGCAAGACAGGCTGCTGTCAGACTCAAGGGAGCTGGCTCTGCAAATTAAGTGGGCTTCGTGCCAATCGATGCTTGGGCTTTCTGAGCAAGGCTGGAAGGGGGGAGGGCCTTAGCCAGACAGGACGGGACTTATATTTATACCCTCATGGACAACCACGGTGCACGGTGCCTTCCCTCCAAGATTCTGGTGTGTTTTCTCTCTTTCTGTATGTGTCTCTCTGTCTGTCTGTCTCTGTATGTGTCTCTGTGTGTGTGTGTGTGTGTGAATATCTGTTTTCTGTCTATCAAAATCCATGATCCATATGATATATGGATAGAGTCATTTACACACTGTCTTTTTGTGTGAGCTCTCAAAGCAGGGAATGGTGTTTTCTAGGTTTTTTTTAATGTTTGTTCTCTCTATATATACACACATATATATATATATACATATATATACATATACACATACACACACATATATACATATGTGTGTGATACATCTGTATATGGTGTTTTCCAGTTTTTTAATGTTTGTTTTTATACACACACATATATGTGTATATGTATGTGTGTGAAACATCTGTGTGTGTTTTCTAATTTTTTAATGTTTGGTTTTTATACATACACACATATATACATATATATATACACACATATATATATGTGTGTGTGATACATCTGTGTATGCTTTCTAATTTTTTAATGTTTGTTTTTTATACACACACATATACATATATGTATGTGTGTGTGTGTAATACATCTGCTTTCTACCTACCAAAATCATGACACACAGGGTAGTGTTATTTACATGTTGTCTCTCCAATTCAAAGGTGAGCTCTCTGAGAGCAGGGAATGGTGCTTTCTGGGGGTTTTATGTTTATTTTGTTTGTTTTTTATAAGCCTGGTGATTAACACAGCCCTTGGTCCACAGAAAGAACTTAATGCTTAGCGACTGTATCACTGGCAGAAGAGGTCACAGTATTGGTTGATTTTGATTAACTTTTTTCTTTCCTGATTAGAAGAAAAGGTTTAATTCTGCCAAAGGTGGGGAGGAACAGGTAGAAATGGCTGAACCATAAAACCAAAAGGAGTCCGTAATCATGCTTCCCAAAGCCTAGAAGCGCAGTGGGGAGGTGGAACACGGCTTGGGAAATGCCTCTCAGAGCACCCTCTTCCAGAGAGCCGACCTGCTCGTTTTCCCTTTGACCCGGGAGCACATGCTGGGATGCTGCCGGGCCACCTGGCGGAAGGAGAGGGCGGAGAATCACAGCCAGCTCCAGGGAAGCCGGCCCCTCCTCGTCCTGACCTTCCCCACGGATTTATCGACATTACAGTGATCCCGACAAATTGCATCCATAAAGGAAAAATCCGTACCACGGCCAATAAAAGGGAGCAACTCGCTAAACGAACTGGCAACAGTGTATACAGCAGCAAGCGGTGGCGGAGGAGTCGATATACATGACGGCTGTTAAAATTGACATCAATATGTCTGTGAGCGAGGAGAACTCCTCCTGAATGACTAACAGGAGAGCAAGATCCCGGGGAAGCCCCGCCGGAGGAGGGACGAGCATCTTCCTGTTCAGTCTGCATGTCCCTCCAGGAAGGGGCCCCGGGATGGCTGCAGAGGCTCTGGACCCGGACAGAATAAGGGAGGATGTCTCTATCCTTGGTCTACTATGAACGGCACATCTTCATCCGACGTGGCTCTGGCAACTGCCCCGCCATGAACAATCCCTCGGACTCCCTGGCTCTGACAGCTGTTTGTCAGAAGGGCAAAGGACTCGGTCGAGAACTGGACCCTCAGGTGGAAGAACTTACTTGCAGAGCCCTAGCTTATCTGGGTCACTTCTAAATGTCCATCAGGATTTCAGTGTGGGGGCCAGGTTGTGTTCACTGATAAAACTCACACACGTGCCTGCTTCCATCAGCAAAAAGCTGGGAAATGGGGCCAAATGAGATCAGAGATTTTGAGAGAGAGGCCGGCTAGGGCAACCCCTTAAGTTCTGAGAAAACTGAGAGCCCGAGAGTCTGAACATGGTGTCCAAAGTCCCACCAGCAATGCCAGAGACCAAACTGCCTCACCTGAAGACAAATGTTCTTTACTCCACACCAGGGGCGGTAAGGAAATATCAGGGTGTCTCTTTGCTAGTTCCTACGTGGGATTTTTCAACAATGGGCCTGAGTGCCAGGACACCGACTACCCCTTATTACAGGAGTCCCCGACCAAATAAAAGAGCTGCCAAGGGGAGCGTGGAGGTGTTTGCAAAGTGGAATGAGAGAAATGGAGCGCTCCATACCTCAACTCTGTCAAAATGTGTTTCGGGGGGCTCTTCGTCCCATTAATCTAATGGCCACTATAATAGATTTGTCAGGGAAGACCGTGAAATCCCTGGAAACCACCGTGATCCAAATGTCATTGAAACTACATTTAGCAAAGAGATGGATGCCTTTAAACAAGGCTGGGGATGATTAAGCAGCTGTCAGTCTGCCTTATTTAACATAGACCGGCTAGCGCTTGGCTCTTGGACCGTGCTTTCGTTCTTGGGGCCGGCAGCAACTCTTTCACGTGGGCAACAATTGAGCCTGGACTAGCTGTGTCACAGGAACTTGAGGGTAAATACCAAACCCTTGACTTAGGGACTTGGGACAAAGGAGCTCCCTGACTCCGATGTCCCCCAGAGTAAAATCTTATTAATGAGGAAATGCTAGAATGAGGTGTCGAGAACCCTGCAATTTCATGGCTACAAGAACATTTGGACTTTTCTCCTTTGTCCTTTGCAGTTAGCTGGGTTTGGAGATGACAGGTTCATAAGGGCTGGTTACAGGGACATGGGGAAGCCAAGCCCTTGTTTCAGCTCAGAAGTGTTAGTGGCCAAGCTCAGACCAAGTTCAAAAAGCAAGTTTCTTAGGCAGAGCCGATGCTGTCGCAGAAAAGTCCCTGGATCTGAATTCAGAAGCTGCAGTTGGAGAGCTTGGCGCAGCCATTTGCACTCCATGGGGCCTGGACCATGTCGCTTCATCTGAGACTGAAAGAGATTATCTTCCTCTACAAGTCACTTCCAGCTCCAAAATCTATGGTTTTCAACAGAACATAAGCTCCTCGGGAAGAGGAATTGTTTCCCTCTTTGTATGGGTATCCCCAGAATCCATCACAGTGTCTGACTCTTAATGAATCAATGAGCGTTTTAAGCATCTAATAAATGTCTGGTACCGCATCAGCATCGGGGGACGCAAATGCAAAGATGAAATAATCCTTGCTCTTAAGGATTTTATGCTCTCTCACAGGGAGGGAATTCGGTATTGAAGAGGGTCTAGTTCAGAGAGAGGGAGGAAGGGAAGGAAGGAATGAACGAGGGAGCAAAGGGAGTGAAGGAGGGCAAACAAAGAGCTGAGGGCATTTGTCAATCACTCAATGTGCAAAGTATTGTGCCAGGACCTAGAGAGACACAATCCCTACCCTAGAGAAGGCTTGATTTTAACTCCATGCTTATGGAATGACCAATTGATCATGGGACCCCATCGAAGACGGAATGAAAGTTAAATGGATCAAAGCACTGGGTGATCTTGGGTAAGTCACGTCGTCTCTATGAACCACATGGTCTCCGTTTCCCTATCAGTCAATAAGGAGGGAGCCAACGGGCAGCTCCGCGTGGGCTTTCCAGCTTAACATGTGCGGCCACAGACTTCGGCCCCATCCATAGAATGGGGACAGGAACTGCAGCCGACTGGCAGGGCTGTTTTGAGGGACAAAGGAAGTAATACAAGAAGTGCTCTGCAAAGCCTCCAGCTCTACATAAACGCTAACCACTCTTCACTGCGTTCAGTGTGGGTGCTTCAGAGAAGGAAGCTCCATCCAGGGGCCCGAACAGAAAGCATTTGCCCTCCCCGGACCTCACAGAGCTGCGGCCGCCATCGCTGACGTCAGGTGGGTGACTCTGGTCACCTTCCCACGGCGCGAAGCCGGGCTGGAGGGACAGGCCCCAGCCCAGTCCCCCACGCATTTCGACCCTGCCAGAACGGTTCTCCTCCCCATGTTCCCAAGCTGATCCTCGAACCCCACTCACTGCATGAGTTATTTAACTTGCAGAGACACAGAGTCACTTAGTGGGGGCGGGGGGCTGGGCATGGGGCAACCACAGGCTTCTTCTGCGTAAAAGCTGCCTCCTCACACTGCAGGTGCCTGGGAACAGAGTCCCCTGGGAAAACTGGCCGCCATGTGGAACAAAGAGCACAGAGCCCATAAAACCCCCTGCAAGTCACGGAGCGGGGGAGGGAAGGGACTCGTGGCAATAAATGGACCACGACTCCACCGCCTTTCAGACTTCCCAAATCGGGGACGGCCCTCAAAACGGAAAGCCAGCATTCCGCAGCCTCTGCCCCGGGCTTGCAGTTTCCCCCAGAAACGGTCCCTGTCCAAGATGGACTCCTGGCCATTTGGGACAGTTCTGCAGCGTAAGCCGTGCCGTGCGCTTTGTAAGCCCTCATCCACCGAAACATAAAAGGCACCAAGAGATTCCCAGGCGAGAGCCCAATGCTGCGCTGTGGGAGCAGAGATTTCTGGCCTGGATTCTCCGACCTCCTGCTTGGAGGGGCATCGAAAATCCCGGGCAAGGGAAGGGGGAGGGGGAGGGGGAGGAGGGGGAGGGGGAGGGGAAAATCCCTCTCCCTTTCCCAGCTGAGGGCTGGCATCTAGGAGACCGTTTGGGAGGCAACTTTATGTGTTCTTAGTAGTAGATTAATGAATGTAATTACCTCACATTGTGGCGGCGAGCACGGCAAAAACTGTAATTTATAGAGTGCTGTAAAGTTCTAATGTGTTTTTATGTCCATAAGCTGCTTAGCCATAATCTAATGCACGGGTACAAGA
>JAJPUD010016258.1:0-28056 GCA_023553655.1 Myrmecobius fasciatus | reverse complement strand
TTTCTCTGTTTTCACCCTACCTGATTTAGCTATCAGCACCGTATCTGTATTATAGAAGTAATTTGGGAGTATACCTTCTTCCCTATTTTTCAAATAGTTTATATAGTATTGGAATTAATTGTTCTTTGAATGTTTGGTAAAATTCACACGTTAATCCATCTGGCCCTGGAGATTTTTTCTTATTGAATTGATTAATACCTTGTTCTATTTCTTTTTCTAATATGGGGCTATTTAAATAATTTATTTCCTCTTATGTTTACCTGGACAATCTATATTTTTGTAAATATTCCTCCATTTCATTTAGATTATCAAACTTACTGGCATAAAGTTGGGCAAAGTAACTTCTAATTATTACTCTAATTTCCTCTTCATTGGAAGAAAGTTCTCCCTTATCATTTTTGAGACTACTAATTTGATTTTTCTCTTTCCTTTTTCTAATCAAATTAACTAAAGGCTTATCTATTTTGTTGGTTTTTTTCATAAAACCAACTCTTAGTTTTATTTATTAGTTCAATAGTTTTCTTATTTTCAATTTAATTAATTTCCCCTTTTGTTTTCAGAATTTCTAATTTGGTTAGTTGAGGGTTTTTAATTTGCTCTTTTGCTAGCTTTTTTAATTGTCAGCCCAATTCATTGATCTTCTCTTTCTCTGTTTTATGCAAGTAAGCATCTAGAGATGTAAAATTACCCCTTATAACTGCTTTGGCCATATCCCACAAATTTTGGTATGTTATCTCATTATTGTCATTCTCCTGGATGAAATTATTGATTGTGTCTATGATTTTGCTCTTTCATCCATTCATTCTTTAAAATTAGTTTATTTAATTTCCAATTAACTATTGGTCTATTTTCTCCTGGCCTTATATTACATGTGAGTTGTATTGCATCATGATCTGAAAAGGATGCATTTACTATTTATCCTTTTCTGCATTTGATTTTCAGGTTTTTATGCCCTTACACATGATCAATTTTTGTATAAGTTCCATGAACCCCTGACAAAAAAGTAAACTCCCTTCTATTGCCATTCAATGTCCTCCAAAGATCTATCATACCAAACTTTTCTAACATTTTGTTGATCTGCCTAAACTTATTTCTCATTTATTTTGTGGTTTGATTTATTTAATTCTGAGAGAGCAAGGTTGAGATCCCCCACTAGTATAGTTTTGCTGTGTATTTATTCTTGCATCTCTGTTGGTTACTCCTCTAGGAATTTTCATGCTATACTACTTGGTGCATATATGTTTAGTATTGATGCCACTTCATTTTCTATGGTACTCTTTAATAAAATATTGTTTCCTTCCTTATATCTTTTAATTAGATCTATTTACTCACTTCCTTCTGGGGGTGGAGCCTTTCCTTTCCTCCTTTCCTTTCTACTTCCCTATAAGGAGGCACAAGTTTTTCTGTGAAACCAAATGTATCTGATATACTCTTTTAGAGCCAAATCTGATGGCAGTAAGATTCATACAATGCTCATTGCCCTTCCTTTTTTCCTCAATTATATTACATTTTCTATGCCTCTTTATGAGATTTTTACCTTATTTTACCTCCTTTTTTTACTTTATTTTACTTCCTTTCCCCTATTTTCCAATATGATTACCCTTCCACCTCTAATTTCTTTTTCATTATTATCAGAGTAAAATAAAATTATACCCTCATTCTTTGAGTATACACATAGCAGAAATATATTTTTCAAGAGTTCTTTCCTTTTTACCTTTTTATCCTTCTCTTGAGTTCTATGTTGGGAGGTCAAAATTTTTGTTCAGATCTGGTCTTTTCATTAGAAATAGGTGAAATTCTCCTGTATCATTGAATGACCATCTTCTTCCCTGGAAGATAATTCTCATTCTAGATGACTAACTTATTCTTGGCTGTAATTCAAATTCCTTTGCCTTTTGGAATATCTCATTCCAGGCCCCTTGATCCTTTAATGTGGAACCTGACAGATCTTGTGTGATTCTAATTACAGTTCCTCGGTATTTGAATAGTTTCTTTCTAGCTGCTTGCAATATTTTTTCTTTGGTGCGATACTTTTGAAATTTAGCCATGATATTCCTTGGGGTTTTAATTTGGGGGTCTCTTTCAGGAGGTTATTGGTGAATTCTTTCAATAGTGATTTTTTCCTTCTGATTCTAAAACATCAGCATAGTTTTCTTTCATGATTTCCTGGAAGATAGCATCAAGGTTCTTTTTTTTTTTCATTGTGGCTTTCAGGGAGTGCAATAATCCTTAGATTGTCTCTCCTAGATCTGTTTTCAGTTGTTTTTCCTAGGAGATATTTCATATTGTCTTCTATTTTTTTCATTTTTTTTATTTGACTGATTCTTGAAGTCTTATTTCATCATTCACTTCTATTTGTTCAATTAAAATTTTTAAAGTATTATTATTCTTCAGTTACCTTTTTAGCTCCTTTTTAACTGGCCAATTGAATTTTTGTTCATTGCATTCTTTTTCCATTTTACCCATTTTTTTCAGTGAATTGTTTTCTTTTTCCAATTCACCAATTTTGTTTTTCAGTGAATTGTTGTCTTTTTCCATTTCATCAATTTTCTTTTTCAGTTAATTGGTATCTTTTTCATATCTCTTTTGTAGGGCATTATATCCTTCTTGCACTGATCTCAGTTCATTTTCCCATTTTTCTTCAAACTCTCTTTTGAAATTCTTTATGCAATCTTCCAGGAAAGCTTTTTGAAATGGGGATCAGCTCATGTCTCCCTTTGTGGTTTCTCTGGCATTGCTTTCTCTTTAGGAACCTCATGATCTGAAGTCTGCCCTTTTTTCACTCCATAAAAGCTGTCTATGGTGAGAGCTCTCTTCTATTTATTACTCATTTTTTTAGATCTTGAGGTCTTATTTAAGCAGGGGAACCACAGCTGCTTCAATTTGCCCTGGGGCAGTTCATGTAGTTGACTTCTGCTGCAGGGAATGTTGGGCTAATTCTACACTCTCAACTACTCTCAAGCCACCTTTTACCAAAGGTAGATCTGCCAAAGTACCTGCCAGCAAGCAGAGCAAAGTGGCCCAAGCATCTCTCAGGGACTTCCTGGGTGCCTAGAATCTCCCTTGCTCTGTCCCAGCCCCAGTCTCCGGCCCTGGCAGCATGCTGCCACCTGAGTGCAGCAAGTGGCCTGATCCACTGCCTGTCTGAAACAGACCTGCTCCGGAGTTCTTCCAAGGTAATTTTTGATGGAAATGTATTTTACTCCAAGTGTTTGAGGGAGCTTTCATTCCAGAATCAGTTCAGATGCTTAATTTGTTTTGGGTCTCAGGGAAGATCAAAGGAGCTTACAGAGAGTCATGTCTGCACTCCACCATCTTGGCCTACTGACAAACTTTTTTTACTGATTTTCTAACTCACCTTTGTTGTCTCTGGCCTGAGAGGTCTAGAAACTGTCAGTGCTGCTGCTGATTAAGATATCCTGCTTTGCTGATGCTGTGGCCTGGGGTGGGGGCAGGCCTGCACTGTTATGGCCTTCTCTGGGGTTGCAAGCTAGACTCCTTCCCTGTTGCCACAGATCTTTTCAATGACCTTCCAGATCCTTTTTGGTGTCTTTAGGATAAGAGGCCACCAGTACTGGTGTTGATTTAGAAGTCCCTACTTCAGTTCCTGCTTTGCTGGCATGGGTCTGTGGCTGGGGCTAGGACAGGTACTGCCCTGAAGCAGCTTGCATGGGAACTGCATGCTGGATTATCACTCTTGTGCTACAGACTTTTTCTGCTGGTTTTTTATGTTGTCTATGGCTAGGAAATGTTCTCGTTCTTTTGAAGGATGTTCTACAATTTATTTAAGAGTCATTATTTAAATGTATTAGTAACCATTCAGGGGAGAGTTTGGGAGAACTCATGTCTTTACTCTGTAATCTTGATTCTGCTGTCGCTGCCACTTTATCTTAATTTTTCTCCTTCAGCTTTCATTTGAGCAAAATAGATATCTAATGCCAATTTTGTTTGGGCAATTCTGTTTTCTAAGTGCTATTGTTTGTATATTTTTGCTTTGTTATTTCTTCAGCATTACCTTAGAAAAAAGCTTTTAAGAAGCTGTAGTTTGTTTCCAAAGCCACAACTGAATCTCTTCCAGGTATACCTATCAGTCTCCTCTTTCAAGTGTTAGTTGATTTTTTCATCATATTTTTCATTTGCTTTCATTTCCTTCCCTAATATTTTATTTACATTCTTATTTGATTTTGAAGATTGCTTTTGTTAACTCTTTCAGGAATTTTCAATGGTCTGGGCTCAATTCACTTTTTTCTCTTTGAAATTTTGCATGTAGCTGTTTTGACTTCATTGCTATCTTCTAAGCTTGTGCCTTGATCTTTCTTGTCATGATAGTCTTTTTTTGTTATCAGATCCTTAGTTCATTATTTGATTGTCATACCATACTAATTATTGATTTTACAATTTATCTTAAGCTCTGTTCCAGGCATAGCAGAGTGGATGAAACACTGAATTAAGCTGCAGTTTTTCATGCAATCCTGTTTTCAGAGTTAGTTTGTGTTTTCTAAAGTTTGCAGTACTTGCAAGGTGATATGATGTAGTTAGAATTGTGTTCCATGCTCTCTTGGTCTTAATTCTGGCCTTTACCCAAGAAGGAACTCTGATCTACTGGAACTGCATCCAGTACTACTACTTAGTGATTGATCCCTTGGAATCAGAAGTGATCCTGTTTCTCAGGGTCTTCATCATCAGTGATTAAAACTGATACTGCTCCTCAGGGATACTGTTCCCTCTTTCTTTAAAGTGCTCCTCTCTCACATTTAAGTATTACCTAGAGAAGTAAGTAAAATTGATTTGCCAAACAGTATCTGGTCCGTTTTTATATCTCCTATACTTTCTTTATCTCCTGTCAGCAACTCCCTTTACTATCTCTGGAATGAGTAATACAAAAGATGTTCTTGTTTCTGTCACCACCACCTATTCCCATCACTGGTGTTTTATTGATGTGGGCTCTGTGTCAGCCTCTATTCTCCACCATGAAACAGATCTCGCCAATCTCCTCAGTTTTTTTGTGCTATAAGAATGTCTTACTCTGACCCTTTGTTGAATTTGCCACTTCAGAATTTGACATGAAGTGATATTTTAAAATTGTCTGGGAAAGAATGTTGGGAGAGATAGACTTTACTCCACTATTTTGACTTCTTCCTGGAAGTCTCCATTATACATTTTATAAGATCATTGCTTATTTTCTTTGGTATGGGTGTGATGCTTAAAGTTTAAAATACTATAGATTGGAAAACAGATACATGTATGTATGTGTATACACACAAACATATATACATATATGCATATATATATATGTATGTTCAGATTGTTAGAATTCTGGCAGCATATTCTTGGATATATGTGCATCCAAATATTATTCACAAATAATTAACAAATGTTTATATTTAGTCTGTATTATTAACTGTTGGGAACTGAAATCTCTAAGCTACTAGCAAAGCCAGAGCATTGAGACCAGATGTGCACAGCACCCATTCAGAAAACAACATTTCCTTCTATAATTAATAATATTGGGTTTTTTAATACTGGAAGTTTTCTTTTTTTCTTTTTAATTTAATTTATTTTTTTTAATTTGCAAAACATATGTATGGGTAATTCTTCAACATTAACCCTTACAAAGCTTTCTGTTACAAATTTTTCCTCCCTACTCCCTACACCTCCCCTAGATGGCAGGATATCCACTACATGTTAATTATGTTCAAATACTTGACAAATCGAATATATGTATACATATTTCCACACTTAACATTGTTGTGCAAAAAAACATAAATACAAGAAAGAAAAATCAGATAAAGGAAACACAATGCAAGCAAACATCAACCGAGAGCATGAAAATGTTATGTTGTGGACCACATTTCACATCCCTCTCTCTGGGTGTATATGGCTTTCTTCAGTGAAAAATTGGAAGTGGTTTGAAACATTTCATTGTTGAAGAGAGCCATGTCCATCAGAATTGATCGTCATATAGTATTGTTGTTGCCGTGTATAATGATCTCCTGGTTCTGCTCACTTCACTCAGCATCAGTTCATGTAAGTCTCTCCAGGCCTCTCTGAAATCGTCCTGCTGGTCATTTCTTACAGAACAATAATATTCTATAATATTCATATACCATAATTTATTCAGCCATTCTCCAATTGATGGGCATCCATTCAGTTTCCAGTTTCTAGCCACTACAAAAGGGGCTGCCACAAACATTCTTGCACATGTGGGGCCCTTTCCTTCCTTTATGATTTCTTTGGGAGATAAGCCCAATAGAAATGCTGCTGGGTCAAAGGGTATGCACAGTTTGATAGGTTTTTGAGCATAGCTCCAAATTGTTCTCCAGAATGGCTGTATCCATTCATAGCTCCACCAACAATGCATCAGTGTCCTAGCCTTTCCACATCCTCTCCAACATTCATCATTATCTTTTCTTGTCATTTTAGCCAATCTGACAGGTGTGTAGTGGTACCTCAGGACTGTCTTAATTTGCATTTCTCTGATCAATAATACTGGAAGTTTTCTATCCAAATAACATTAATTTTATTCTGAGACAAATGACAGATGCATTCCAAAAGTATGAAATGTTGGTACTCATTAACCTGGATTCTGACCCTACAAGTTCCCCTTTAGAAGAATACAATCCTAAGAATATAAAGAGATTAAACTATACATAGGACTAACAAGATATACATAAGTAAACTAACAAAAGTCACTAATATTCACCTTTTATTATTAGCCATGAAGCAAGATAGCTCATAGTTAGCATTTAACCATGAAGTAAGATAATCAATAGTTAGCATTTAATTCATTTAGTTATATAATTAATAGTCATGAAGTAATGTAGTTAATAGCATCTATTCAAATATCAAATGCCAAATATAATAATGTATAAGAAGGAATCTTCAAACTAGTCTCCAGATAGAGATATGTCACTGAGTTAATTGTCTGGATAAATTTAAACTGTAAATCTGACTATGTTGACCTAAGGAAATATATATGTAATCAGAAAAGTGTGTAACCATTGTTTAATATACAAAATAAAGCTTGAGGGAACTTGAGAGGAAGAAGAAGCAACAGAGAGAAGTAGAAGCAGCAGAGAGGAGCAGAAGCAGCAGCTTTAGCATCTCTCCCATGAGTTTCTTATTCAAACTGTACCTCTGACTCCTGTCTTCCTTTGACACTGACTAGTTTTCTCCTGCTTCAGTTTCCCCAAGAACCCTTGTAGAGGCTGGATCTCTACAATTAACATTTCCCATTATTTTCTTGTCTAGATCATCAAAATACTAAATAAATAAAACCCTTATTTATAGTGTTCCTGATGTGTAGATGTTTACATTGAAAATTAAAATAGTTTTTTTTTTGGTAATAAAAACTGTTTCCAACACATTTCAAATGCTATGTATTGCTTAATCTAAGCTATAGATTTCTGATTCTACCTTTGTTCCTAGTCTCTATCTATCTGTCTATTTTTGCCTCACCTCCCCTTTTCTTCTCCCTTCCTACATTACTCTTTGAGCTCATTTTGTCACTTTTCTTATACAGGTTTGATGAGAATGTGGTTCAATATTCCTTCTATCACCATTTCCTTGCCTCTTTGAAAGTTTCTGATGTCATGTGTTCCCATGAAATTCCAACTCAATTATTACTCTTTACAATATCTTCCATTCCCTAAAAAATTGTACTTTATTTCCCAGTCAGAGGTTTTTTCAATAAATTATTTCACTTTATTCTTCAATGGCATTGAGATCACAATTCCTTAATAAAAAAATCTTATTTTTTTGCAGCCTATAAATGATTTGTATCATGTAATTTTTTTTCATTGTAGATGGACTTGTTTATTTTTATCAAGATATTTTATTTGATAAGTTCATATATCAATGACAAATTCACCCCTAGTACTTTTAATAAGAATAATTTAATCCTTTCCTTCCTATGAATAATAATTTTTAACCACAAAAAGTATCTATGTAAAAGAAAAAGCAAGAATTATAAAACTTTACTCGATATACACTGGAAGTTTTCTAAATAAAGACAATTAAAACCAGGGTATCTAAACTTCTTAACTTTACTTAATTTAGTTCTGGAAATGCTAGTAGTTACAACAAAACAAAAAAAAGGAAAGACATAAAAATAAGAAAGCAGGAGATAAAACTATTTGCTAATGACATTACAATTTACTTAGGAAATCTTGAATAATCAGTGGAGATATTAATTTAGATGGCTAATTATTTCAGCAGTTTCAAATTACAAATTAAACTTTCATAATCAGCAACATTTTCATAAAATATTAACAAAGTCTGAGAGATACTAATAAAAACAGAAATTTAGGTGGGGTAGGGCAAAACTAACAGTGTAGTGAATAAGGACCAGGCCTGGAGTGAGGAAGACCTGTGTTCAAATTAGTATTACTAGCTTCGTGACCCTGAGCAAGTGACTACTATTTGCCTTAGTTTCTTTGTCTATAAGATAGAGATAATGAAGATACAATTAGATTGTAATTGTAAAATGCTTAGCCAAGTACCTGGCACAAAGTAAATGCTATTCAAATGAAAGGTATTTTATTACAGACAAACTCTTTTTAAATAACTTAAGGACATCTTTAATAGCTAGAGAAGTCCATGTCAATTATAAAAAATGAAAATAATACAAAATTTGTTTGCAATTTTAATTCTCTACCCATCAAAATATCATGACATATAATTCAATAGAACTGAATAAAATAAAATTAAAAAAAATTTGGAAAAAAAACCTATATGAAGGTAAGTAAAGAAAAAAAAAGATAGGGATGAGTGGGGAATAGAGATTTCAGATATTAAACTGATAGGAGACTGTTGCCCCCAACCCACCTCAGCCGAAACCTGAAACCAGATCCTAGTTTTACAGAAATAATTAACCATGTTTCTCACTAGAATAATGAGCAAGTGATCATATTCAGTAACCACATAACCAGGTTACAATATGATAGTTACCATGAAATATTACAAATAAATCAGCCAATAAGAAATTAGCTAAAATAGGATATATAGAACAAAACTTTGAATTGTAAAACTCAATAAATTTTTCCTCCAGCATGACTCCTGAACATTTATTCTTCTTTGCTGTCCTTTGGTGAACCAATTCTAGTTATAATATCATTATCATAAATTAATGTCCCTTTTCTGTATGCATTCTGTACAATTACATGTATAGTTTCATCAAGGCATTAGGGCCTTGCCATGTTAGCAAAGTCTTCCTATAACTGCAATATTTACATATCTTAGGATATAATCAGGACCACTTATTCTATAAAAATCCTTGACTTGCTTTGCCGGGCTGCTGACTCCTTCAGGTTGCTTGGCTTGACCATTTTATATGTAAGTCTTATTGAATGGCATTCATTTCCTTGGGTTGGAGACTATCTAAGCCTGAATTCTTTCAAGGCAGCACCATAAGACACACCTAATAGCTCAACAAAACTATGTTGAAAGGAATCACAGTTGTCTAAACCACCTAGTATTGACTAAAAATAGTAAAATAGGATAATTGAAATTGAAAATGTAATTTTAAACTGAGGTACTTGTATGCTTACCATAGAAGTAACCTGGATTGATCACTTCTATATTCACAACAGGTTAATATGAATAGCAAATCAAAATTCAATATTAAAGAAAATATTTCTTTTTCCAAAGAAATTCCTTAGAATCAAGCACTTGGCTATCTCCAAGTTTACTCAAAAGACTGTTGTCGAATAGAATTTAATTTTGGAAATGACAAATACATTTTCTCATATAAAACACTGGTTGGTATTCTAGCTGCAGAAGTAGTAGTAGTTGTAGTTATAGTCATAGTTGTAGTCATAGTAGTAACAATAAATGTATAAAGGCCATTATAATTACAGAGTGCTTTCCATATATAATATAATGTGTTCTTTACACACAAACCTTTTAGCTAGGCATTTTAAGCACTGCTATCTGTATTTAAGATATGAGGATACTGTGGCTCTGGTTACTTAGTTCATACTCTTATTATCATCTATATATCTATATTATCATAGCATCTTAAAGTTTCCCATTCTATTCTTCAGATAATCCCCAGAATAATCTTTCTTGTTCTAAGATGTATTTTTTTTTCAGAAATTTTCAGTGTGGGGATGCAATCAAGATTGCAAAGTAAAGGCAGGAACTTCCTTGACCTCTCCCCAAACTACTCCAAATTAAAGTCCTTTAAATAATGGCTCTAAACAAATTTTATGGAGTACAAATATCCTCAAAAATGGAGTATAACATTTTTCAACAGAAGGCAACTTAGAAGATCAGCAGAAAAGTTCTATGATGCCAGGGTAAAAGTCTAGCATGCAGTCCTGGTGCAGCCTATGCCAGCCAAGCCTCAGACTCAGTACAGGCTCTCCCAGCCCAATCTATGAATTAGCAGTTAGTACGGGTGGCTTCCAAAACCTCTCAACCCAGAGACACAAAAAAGGACTTGGAAAGTCAGCAAAAATATTGTGTGGAATTAGAGTTCCCCAGAGTAGGATCCTAGTGTGCAGTTGCAGCCTAGGCCAAGAGCTGCACAGCTCTGGCTTCAGCATTAGCCCAGAACAAATCTGACCCTACACACATCCTAATTGAAGGAGCACTTTGGAACCTGAATCATTGGCAATACTGGTGGCTTTTGAACTTCTTGGGCAGGGCCACCAGGGAGGAACTGGTAAGTGAGTGGAGGAGGGCTGTGGCAACTGGCTGGGAGTCTAGTAGTCCCAGAGCAGGCCATGTCAGCACAGTCCCTACCCCCAACCCAGGCCCAATGTCAACTAATGTTGCTTTATCATATATGATCTTACAGTTACAGTGGGTTAGGGACACTCTTAGGAATTCCAGGACAGAAAAGAGTATTTGGAGTGAGGTCCTTAGAAGAAGCTCTGAAAACAGCTACACAAAATCCCTGAAGCTTTGGATAGTGCACCCTCCATGTTGGAAAAAGATCCCTACTTTAAGGAAGAATTAAATTCCTAGTAATAGACTAGGAAAATGAGCAGAAAGCAAAAAAATAAGTTTTTGACCATAAAAGCTTGCTATGGTGACAAGGAAGATCAAAACACACATTCATAAGAAAACAAAGCTTCTACAAACAAAGTATCCAAGAAATATATGAATTTGTCACATGGTATGGAAGAGCTTGAAAGGGATTTTGAAAATCAAGTAAGAGAGATAGAGGAAAAATTAGGATAAGAATTGAGAGTGATGCAAACTATATATATTTTAATTTTTATTAAAGCTTTTTATTTGCAAAACATATGCATGGGTAATTTTTCAACATTGACCCTTGCAAAACTTTCTGTTACAATTTTTTCCCTATTTCTCCGCACCCTTTCCCCTAGATGGCAGAAAGTCTAATACATGTTAATTATATTAAAATACATAACAAATTGAATGTATGCATACATATTTATACAGTTATCTTGCTGTACAAGAAAAATCGGATCTACCAGAAAAAAAACAAAAACAACAAAAAAAACCTGAGAAGGAAAACAAAATTGCAAGCAAACATCAACAGACAGTGTGAAAATGCTATGTTATGGTCCACATTCAGATGCCACAGGCCTCCCCCTGGGTGTATATGGCTTTCTTCATCACTGAACAATTAGAACCGGTTTGAAACATTTCCTTGTTGAAGAGAATCATGTCTATTAGAATTGATCATCGTATAATATTGTTGTTGCCGTGTATAATGATCTTTAGGTTCTGCTCATTTCACTTAGCATCAGTCCATGCAAGTGTCTTCAGGCCTCTCTGAAATCATACTGCTGGTTGTTTCTTATAGAACAATAATATTCCATAACATTTATATACCATAATTTATTCAGCCATCCTACAATTGATGGGCATCCATTCAACTTCCAGTTTCTAGCCACTACAAAAAGGGCTGCTACAAACATTTTTGTGATAGAATGTGACAAATGAATAACCTTTTTGTTTTTTTTCCTTTTTATTGTAGTAAGTTTACTTATTTTTAATACACATTGTTTTATAAATCATGTTGTGAGAGAAAAATCAGAGCAAAAGAGAAAAATCATGGAAGAGTTTAAAAAAAAATCAGAAAAAAGAAGTGAACGTATAATGTGCTAATTTGCATTCAATCTCCTAAGATCTTTTTTTCTGGATGCAGATGGCATTTTCTGTCCAAAGTCTATTGGGATTGTTTTTGATTACTGAACTGCTGACAAAAACTAAGCCTTTCAGAGTTGATCATTGTAAATTATTGCTATTATAGTATACAAGGTATTCCTAATTCTGATGGTTTTGCTCAGCATCAGCTCACATAAATCTTTCCAGGCCTTTCTATAATCAGTTTGTTCATTATTTTTTGTAAAACAATAATATTCCATTATTCTCATATGCCACAGCTTATTCAAGCATACTCCAATGGATGGTCATCTACTCCTTTTCCAATTCTTTGATATTACAAAAATGTTCTATAAACATTTTTGCATATATGGATCCTTTTCCTTTCTTTATGAGTTCCTTGGGAGAGAGAACAGCAATAGCACTGCTGATTCAAAGGGTATGCACAGTTTTATAGCCTGTTGGGCATAGTTTCAAATTGATCTCCAGAATGGTTGGATAATTTCACAGCTCTAATGTGTTACTGTGTCCCAGTTTTCACGCATCCCACATCCCACTTCCCTCCAACAATTATCATTATCTTTTCCTGTCATTTTAGTCAATCTGAGAGGTGTAAAATGGTACCTCAGAGTGGTTTTAATTTGAATTTTGCTAATCAATAGTGATTTAGAACATTTTTCATATAACTGTAAATGGCTTTAATTTTGTCAACTGAAAATTATCTGTTCATATCATTTGACCATTTATCAATTGGGGAGTGAGTTGCATTCTTATAAATTTTGCACACTTTATATATTTTAGAAATGACACATTTGTCAGAAAAACTGGCTGTAATATGTTTTCTTTTCCCTCTCTTATTTGCCTTTTGAAGTCTTTTATGAACATTTTCAAGAAGCCTCTTTGGGCTTGAGACCAATTCATCTCACTCTTTGAGATTTCTTCTGTCGACATTCTGTCCTCATATGAGTTTGTATTTTGGTCTGGCCCATCACCATAGTAGCTTTCTATTGTCAAGGTTCTTTTCTATTTCTTGCTCATTTTCTTTAAGTGTTGTTGTAGGAGTTGGTCTTGTCTTGCACAAGTTGATTTGCACTAGATTACTTAAGTCCCCTTCCAACACTGAGATTTACACATTATCTTACTTATTTTAGATAAAATGAAAACAGTGATTGTATTATGTATTTAAACATATCAATCTCTCAGGAAAACATAATTCTGCTCAGGGGATTCTGTTTTGTTTACTTCAAGATAATTTAGATAGATTTAGACAATATTTAATGGCTATATATTAGTATGTATGCATATATTCATTACATATGTACATATATGTCACACACATATATAACTAATTTTCACATATAAGTATCTATATCCATATCCATATCCATACATGTACACATAAACATGTGTGTGTTAGAATTCAGGTTGCTATTTAAACTAATTTGTGTTTCCTAAAGTAGCCATTGTGGTTACAGGGTTTGCTTAGGTTCACAGGATATGGATTACATTCACTTTCTTGTAAAGACTTTTTTACATGCAGACTTTTCAGTTTATAGTGATCTAACTTAACAGGACCTGACTTCAGCCAGGAAAGGCATTGCTTTATCTATCAGTAGGGCAGATAAATAAATCTTTAACAGGATAATTTTATTACTACAAAATTATTTGGACTAATCCTCCACTGTAGAGTTATTTCAACATCATTTTATATTATATTATTTTAGTAATATCCAGCAGTGTTTATATGTTGCTTAATTTTTTTGTTTCATTCACATCTCTAATTTTTAAGTTAATTTTAAAAATATTGTGCATGCACATTCTATATCCTGAGCTACAAAGAAAATTAAACTAACTTGATAGATAATCTGTATTTGGCAATCTGCCAATTTGAATAATTCAAGTTTTAAAAAAAGTTGTTTTCACAAATCATATAATCTTCAGTATTATCATAATTATTTACAATTTTCAAAGAATTATAATAAGTTGCTAGAGTAGGAATCATTTTCAATATGTTCTAATTTCTAGAAATGTCATTGTGTATGCATTTTAGCTTTACCTGTTTTCTTCCCACTTCTGTTATATCCAGTAATAAGTTTGTAATATTATTTAAACATCTATACCCAAACTTGGTCCCTTTTCATCTCCGTCTCCTTCCTTAAACCGTTGCTTTCTATTTGTCCTTGTCACTTGTAACCTCTTTCTTTTCTCTAATATATTATTCTAGTTGACAATCCATACATCCATGGAAATTCTTCCCTCAACAATTTTAGAGACTCCCTATGCAAAGTTAATATACCAAATCCTTAGTGTGATCTTTGAAACCTTACATAGTGTTTTTTTTCCAATCAACTTTCCAGTCTTGTTACATGTCATTCCCCTTTATGCAATTGCCATTCCAGTCAATCTGGTCTGCTAATTGTATCCTGTTTCTTGCCTCTATGCTTTGCACATTTGGAATGTACTCTAGATTTTTTCAGTTCGGTTGCAATGTTCTACACAAGTTCTTTCCTGATCCTCCAAATAAATTATCTTTCCTATTGAAGTTATATTTTATAGCCATGTAAATTGTTTGCTTCTTTTATTGTCTCATATATTTCAGTCCTCTTTAATAAACTATAAAGTTATGGAAAACAAGGACTTTTCTTTTTTTATTCTTTCCCAGTTCCTAGTACAATTCTTTGCATATTAGAGGCACAATAAATATTTGTTAAACTGAAAGAAATTGAATTAATGTTTATATATATGAAAGCACACACATATAGTGAACCACAATGTGTCTTACACTTTACAGTTTTCAGTAGCCTTATGATGAATATATGATTAATATATCAATTTTACAAATGAGGAAACTGAGGCTGAAAGAGATTAATTCACTTGTGCAGACTCTCACATCTAATGTTTGAGGCCATATTTAAACTCAAGGATTTTTGATTCCAAGTCCATTCCTCTATTCATCATGATCAATATATTTATATGCATTCTTGCACATACATACATGTTTATTAAGGTATATGATATAGCAGAGTGAGAAACAGTGGGAAAATTAGTTTCTAGATTCTGTCTCTTTAAATGATGGAGAGTTGCAGTTCAAATGTGTTTCTACTTATTCAACAGTAAAATTAGTTTCCACACATAGAGTATTAAGCAGAGATGCAGCAAGCTGTTTGCCATAGATTAAAACTCTGGTGAACCAGTCCCAGTAATTATGCATGAACAAACATGGGCTTCCATTTTGCTTGCACTTAAGTCCCTAATCTTATTTGTTTTTCCTTGCTGCTGCTTGGAAGAAGTCATGCTTAGATGCCTTCCATCCAGAAATTCCTACTATTGATGACACTCACCACTCACCCCTCCCTAACTTGGATATTTTTCCTAAGAAATGTGTTGAGTGAAAACAGTACAGATTAGAAGATAAATAATATTAAAACAAATCATTAAAAAACACTTCATTTAGGGAATTCAAGTTTGGAAATAATAATGCATCTCTTTTCTCAATTTGATATAGATAAATCATGCTTATATTGGAAAGATCTAAAACCTGCAAGTTATTTCATTTGATCGGGATCATTACCTCTGATTTTTCATTATTAAAAGAAATAAATGATAAAAAGTCAGATTTTGGGAAATATTTCTAATAGTGTACCAAGAATTTCCAAAAATCATTAGTTCTTGCAGTTATATTTGACCTGATAAATATATGTATTTTTTCCCAAATCAAATAATTTTACTTTATTCCATTTTTATCTATGTATTTATCCTATTGAGAGTACAAAAAGTTTGTTTCTAGTTACTTTTCCTTTAATCACAAATGTTGTTTTTTTTTTTTTGTTTCACTATCAGTTATCTTTTCTGTGCTTATATGTAGAAGGACTATATCTTCAACCATGGTATATCTCATTTGTTATTAGTATGCCATGTCTATTGTCAACAAAATATATCCATTTAGACATACTTCTGTGATTTCATATTCAGCATGTTTAAAACTGAATTCATCCTCCTCCTCATGAAAATTCCTATGACGTTCCATTTTTAACTTCTTCAGTTCTTTAATAGACACAATTGTTACACCTTCAGTGCTAAATAAGTATCCTTTTTGTTTTTCTCTCAAAGGATCATAGTATCTGAAATTCAAAATGAGATAGAAATTTAGGGACCATCGAATCTGACTACTTTCTTTCTTAGATGAGGAAAATGAGCCTTAGACTTGCCTAAGCTTACAATCTAATTTGTTAATGATTTATGTTACTTCTTTCTTTAGAATACCTCTTCAATTTGCTCTCTATTCTTTGATCCCACCACCATCTGTGTCGCATATTAGATAGAATGTTGGGACTGGAATCAGTAATTACTTGATTCAAATCTTACTTCAGATACTTAATAGTTGTATGCCCATAAGTGAGTTATTCAACTTTTGAATATTTTTTTCTTCATTTGTAAGATGAGGAATACAATCTATTGTATATTCTAGGGATCCTGATTTGCAACATAGGTTTAATAAAGCTTTCACTATTTTCCAGCATTGTTATGAGACTTAAATCAGATAGAAGCTGCAAATTGCTTTATTGTCATTGAAGTAATAAATCGATAGAGATAATAATTATTACTATGTTCTAAGCATTAGAGGACTACAAATACAGCTCCCACACAAAAGAAACTTATTCTAGTGGGAGAAAACAAGAGATAAATAAAAGTTGGAAAGTATTGGTATAGAGGTTAGAGAAAATATGCATAATGCCATTATTTGGATCTCGCCTAGTAGTGATTTATAATGTCTAATTAAAAAAATTCATCTATGAAATTGTAGGGCTCTTCCAGGGTCAGAGTCTATGTTTATTATAAGGAAGAAATAGGAATATTACATGATTATAAATTTTGATGGACATGGCTCTCTGCAACAAAGAATTGTCTCAAACCAGTTCCAATTGTTCACTGAAGAAAACCATATACACCCAGAGAGAGGGATATGAAATATGGACCACAACATATCATTTTCATGCTCTCTATTGATGTTTTCTTGCATTGTGTTTCCTTTCTCTGATTTTCTTTTTTTTTTTGTAGATAGGATTTTTCTTGCACAACTTGTCAAGTATTTCAACATTATTAACATGTAGTGGACTTCCTGCCATCTATGGGAGGGGAGGGGACTGAGGGTAAAACTTGTAATGGAAAGCTTTGTAAAGATCAATGCTGGGGAACTACCCATAAATATGTTATGCAAATAAAAAGCTTTAATAAAAACAATGGACAAAGGAAGGGAAAATGGGAAAGGGAAAAGGAAAAGGTATTGTGGCTGTTTAGCTTGGGAAGATACTTTGGAAGGGAAGCTTCTGTGAAACAGTGATGCAAAAATGAATGAGAACCGTGATTCTAGATCCCATTAAAAAGCTCTCCTTAAAAAAGAAGGAAGGAATAGGAATGAAGTTTAGAGTAGAGGGAGGATGATAGAGTAAAATAAGCATTGACTTCTGAGGCAGAAAACATTCATGGGAAAAACCTATGCAGCCACTTGTTACTTGTGTGATATAAATTTAATCTCTCAGTCTCAGACCTCTTTTCTGATATTTGTCCCTACGGGCACTTATTTTTACTCATTTATTTTTTGTGCATGTGAATGTATGTGTTTATGTAATAGATATAGATATATCTATTGATGTATACATATTATATCTGTTTATATTTGGTATTACATTTTATGTTATTTCTATATTATATGTTTACTCTTTTACCCAAGCCCTTTTTACATATAAAGCTAGAGAGATAGGTGTATGTATATGTTTACATGTGTGTGTATGATCTATTGATAGATAGAAATATAGATAATTGATAGATGTATGTGTACATATGTAATGCCTGTTATTTTTGCTATTGTTGTTATGACTGTTTAACTCCAAATCACCTTTAAAAATTACTTCATTATTCTCTTAGCTATTTGTTTTGACTCCATCAAAATTTCTGCACTTTCAAATTCACTCCATCTACTTGCATCAGATACATTTTACTTAAACACTAGGTTCATATATCTTATTTAAGCATCTTAAATGCTTTTTAATTTAAGAATCCCATAATTGCTTTTTAAGATACTGTATGTTTGCTTTGCCTTGTTTATCCAACATTATTTTCTCTTACTTTCCCATTTCCTTGTTGTCTTTTTATTATGCCGAATTAATTTCTTCTCATTTATATTCATACATTATTTCACTAAAGTAATTCCTCCATTTCTCTCTAATTGTTCAAATGCTGCCCTTCCTTGCCTTCTGCAAAGGTCCATTTTGTTGGGGCAGTTAGATGGCACACTGGAGAGAGCACCAGCCCTGAAGTCAGGAGGACTTGAAATCAAATCTGGCCTTAGACACTTAACTCTTCCTAGCTGTGTGACCATAAGCAAGTCACTTAACAGCAATTGTCTCAGAAAAAAAAAAAAAGTTCCATTTGGTTCCCAATTCTATTTATATTTCCTCGTTTACTCTAATTCAAAATAATTTCTACTTCTAACAGACTCCTATAATATTCATAATCAACATCATCTAATATGTCCCTCTAGTTTTCAGGTGTCTGTCTTACCTCCCTAATTATTCTTTCATAACAGAAATCTTAGGACTCAATGCTTAGTACTGCATGAATGTTATATTTATTGATTGATTAATTTCTGAATATCCTGAATTCATGAACTAGCATTTAATTTTATATCTGACCTAAAATTATTCTCTAATTCCATGTAAGTAAATTGATTTTTAATATTTCAATCTACATAACATTCCTTTAAAAATTTTTAGTTTCAAATTCTTTCTCTTACTCTTTTCCCTTCCCCTTGCTTAAGAAGGCAAGCGATTTACAATCAATTATACATGTGCACTAATTCAAAATTCATTCCCAATTAGCCATATTGTAAAAAAAAAAACAAACATGGACCAAAAAAAAGAAAGAAGAAAAAGAAAGTGTGTGTATATGTGTTGCTGTTGTTATTGTTTCAAGTATACTCTGAACTGCATTATCAGAGAAATGATACAATAAAATCCTAAAGTATTTTTTCAGTAAATCTTCAATAAACTATATTAGCAATAAATTATAGAATTTCTTTTTAAAGTATATTTGATCCAGAGTCGCAGTGCATTTCATAGATAATCTGTACAAAAATATGTAGTAGTAATGGCTGCAACATAAGTTTAGTTTTCAAGGTAAAAATCTTAAAGACAACCACCTTACCTCCAAACAGGTCATTATTCCTACATATTTCTTTGTCATGAATTCTTCAGATTTATTTTCATAGTTCCCTAGTATTTCAGGAAAAATAAAACAAGTAACTATGCTTAAGTCAAAGAACACAAAATGGGGTTATTGTCCTTTTCTAACTTGCCCTTAACTTATACATGTCTTTTCTAGTTGGAACTTAGGTAGGTACCAACCATGCCTGATATCACCAATTCTTTCTTCTTTTAAATATTGATAACAATGAGCCACCCAGTACCAAGTGGCATTTTCATTTGCATTCTATAAAAAAGAAAAAAAAAAACTATGCATTACTAGCTAATTCACTGACTTAATTGATTCAGTGGGCACCTTTCCTAAAGTCATTGTAAGGGAAAACTCATTTATCACTATATTTATGTCCTATTGTCCAGATGAAGGAGCTCTAATGTTTCATATTGCTGTAGGATTAAGTTCTCAAAAAGATATCTCAAAAAATATATTCCCAATAAGATCAGGAGTGAAAAAGGTTGTCCACTGTCACCATTACTATATAATATTGTATCAGAAATGTTATCTTTGGCAGTAAAAAAAAAAGAAAAAAGAGATTAAAGGAATTAGAGTAGGTAATGAGGAAACCAAATTATCATTCTTTGCAGATGATATGATGGTATATTTAGAGAACTCTAGAGACTCTACTAAAAAATTACTAGAAACAATTCACAACTTTAGCAAATTTGCAGGATACAAAATAAATCCACATAAATCAGCATCATTTATATATATTACTAACAAAGTTCAGCAGCAAGAGATAAAAAAGAAATTCCATTCAAAATAACTGTTGATAGTATAAAATATTTGGGAACGTATCTGCCAAGAAAAGTCAGGAACTGTACAAACTAAACTACAAAACACTTAACACAAATAAAGTCAGACCTAGTCAATTGGAAAAACATCAAGTGTGCATGGGTAGGCCTAGCAAATATAATAAAAATGGCAATACTACCCAAACTAATGTACTTATTTAGTGTCATACCAATCAAACTCCCAAGAAACTATTGTACAGATCTAGAAAAAATAGTAGCAAAGTTCATTTGGTAGAACAAAAGGTCAAGAATTTCAAGGGAATTAATGAAGAAAAAGGCTGATGAAGGTGACCTTGCTTCTTTTGGTTTTAGATGGATATTGATTGTTATTTTAAGGAAATCTTTTTTTTTAAATCTCTGTGCTTTGTAATGTTTTTAAGAGGAATAGTTGTATTTTGTCAAAAGCATCCCATTCCTGATATAAATCCCATTTGGTCATAATATATTATCCTGCTAATTAATTACTGTAATCTCTTTGCTAATATTTCATTTAATATGTTTGCATCAATATTCATTACAGTGACTGGTCTGTAATTTTCTTTCTCTGTTCTTGGCTCTTCCTAATATAGGTATTAGTGCTATATTTGTGTGATAGAAGGAATCTGTCAGTACTCCTTCTTTACCTGTTTTTCTAAAATGTGTCTATAGTATTGTAAATAATTGTTCTTTGTTTGGTAGATTCCATCTGGTCATAGAATTTTTTTTTCCTTAGGGAGCTTGTTAATGGGTTACTCAATTTCTTTTTTCTAAAATAAGACTAAGTATTTTATTTTCTCTTCTTTTAAGCCAGGCATTTTGCATTTTTGTACATATTCATCCTTTTCAGTTACATTGTCTGACTTGCTTCTATATGAACAAAATATCTGCTAATTATTGCTTTACTTTCTTTATTATCATTGGTAGTAAGTTCAACCTTTTCATATTTGGTGCTGATGATTTGGTTTCTTTCTTTTTTCTCATCAAATTAATGAACATTTTTTCTTTTTTCTTTTGTTTTTCATAAAACCAAATCTTATGCTTCTTTATTATTTCAATAGTTTTCTTAGTTTCAATTTTATTAAATCTCCTTTGAGTTTCAGAATTTCTAATTTGGTATTTAGGGGTTTTTGATATTTTTTTTCTAACTTTTTTAGTTGCATACCCAATTCATTGAGCTCTTCTTTCTCTATTTTATTCATGTACTTATTTAGAGATATAAAATTTTTCCTAAGAAGTGTTTTGGCTACAACCCATGAGTTTTGTTACATTATCTCATTATTGTTATTCTCTTGAATGAAACTATGGAATGTTTCTGTGGTTGTTGTTGACCCATTCTTTTTTAGAATCAGATTACTTAATTTCCAAATTTTTTTTGTCTATCTTCCCCTGTTCTTCTATTGAATAAATTTTCTTGCATTGTCATAAGAAAAAAAAAGCATTTACTATCTCTGCCTTTCTGCATTTTATTGGGAAGGTTTTATACCCTAATATATGGTCAATTTTTGTGTAGGTACCATGTTCCAACAAGAAAAAAAGTGTTTTCCTTTCTGTCACTAATCAATTTTCTCTTGAAGTGTGCCATATCTAGGTTTTCTAAGATTATATTAATTTGTGTAGTTACTTTCTTGTTTCTTTTGTGGTTAGATTTATCTGATTTTGAAAGGGAAAGGCTGAGGTTCCCCACTAGTACACTTTTAATTTTTTTTATTAAACTTTTTTATTTAACAAACATATGAGTGTTTTTCTACATTGACCTTTTGGAATTTTTGTTCCAAATTTTTCCCCTCCTTTCCCCTACTCCCACCCCTAGATGACAGGTCGTCTAATACATATTAAAGATATATGATTACATTATTACATACATACATATTAATATATTAATACATATTAAAATATATGATTAAATCCAACACTAGTATACTTATTGCTGTATATTTCTTCCTGTAACTGGTTGAAAATCTTCTCTAGGAATTTGACTGCTTTGCCATTTGGTGCATATACATTCACTGTTGGTATTACTTCATTGTTTATGATACTCTTTATCAAGATCAACTTTTCTTCTTTCTCTCCTTTATTAAGATCTATTTTTATTTTTGCTTTATCTGAGATTAGGATAGCTACTCTTGCTTTTTTTTTTAAAACTTAAGCTGAAGCATAATAAATTCTGTTTCAGCCTTTTACCTTTATTCTGTATTTATTCGACCCTTTGGTTCCATTTTATGGGAGAGTTCATCCCATTCATATTCATAGTCATGATTACTAGAACTGTATTTCCCTCCATCTTGTTTTCTCCCCTTTATATATTTTAGCCCCCTTTTTCCATACTGTCCTCCTTTGTCTTATTTTTTTTAACCAACCACCTACTACATTATCTCCTATCACCCCATTCCCCCTCTTGTAGTAGTATTTTAACCCATTTGACCCACTATCTTATCTTCTATCACCCTTTCTCCCTTTCTCTGACCTTTTCCCTTACTTCTTCTGACCTCTCTTGAGTCCTGACATTGCCTTTACCTTTCTTTCTCTGCTTACTTCTTTCCAGGGTTTAATAATTTTTTATATTCAACTGAAAGATTTATTCCCTCTTAGAGTCAAATTTGATGAGATCAAGCTTCAGACAATGCTCACCTTCCTCCCTTTTCCCCTCTATAGTAATAGGTCTTCTGCACCTTTTAATGCAAATTGCCCAATTATACCTCCCCTTTTCTTTTTTCCAGTACAGACGTTTTCTACCCCTTAATTTCTTTCTTTCTTTCTTTTCTGAGGCAATTGGGGTTAAGTGACTTGCCCAGGGTCACACAGCTGTTACATGTGTGAAACCAGATTTGAACTCAGGTCTTCTTGACTTCAGGGCTGGTGATCTATCCACTGCGCCACCTAGCTGCCCCTAATGTCTTTTTCTTTAACATTATCACATCAAAGTCCATTCACAACCACAGCCTCAGTCCATATGATGCCCCCCTTTTTCCACCCCAATGACAGGTACAATTCTCAAAAATTACAGAGATCATTTTTCTCATTTAGGGATATAGATAATTTAACATTTAAATAATGTATATTTCCCTATTGTTTTCTTTTCAATTTTTCTTATTTAACCCTATTTTGTAGATTAAATTTAATGTTTATTTATGCATTTTTTAATAGAAATGATTGAAAGTCTTTTACTTCATTAAAGCTCCATCACCTTCCCTGAAAAATGATGCTGACTCTTTAGGTAGTTGATTCTTGGTTGTAGTCCTAGGTCCTTTGCCTTCTGGAATATGGTATTCTAGGCCTTCTGATCCTTTATTGTAGAAGCTGCCAGCTCCTGGGTAATTCAGACTGTTGTTCCTTGACAATTAAATTGTTTTTGTTTGGAAGCTTGAAGTATTTTTTCCCTTGAGATTGTAATTCTGGCATTTCACAACAATGTTTCTTGTGGTTTTCCTTGGGGGATCTGTTTCCAAAGTTGATTAATGGATTCTTTCAATGATTATTTCCCCCTCTGCTTCCAGAATAATGGGGCAGTTTTTCTTTATGATTTCTTGAAGAATGCTATCCAGGTTCTTTCTTTGGTCATGGTCTTCAGTCAGGCAAGTAATTTTTAATTGTCTCTTCTGTATCTATTTACCTGGTTGGCTGCTCTTCAAATATGCTATTTCACATTTTCTTCCATTTTTTTTCATTCTTTTAATTTGTTTAACTGATTCTTGCTGTCTCACAGAGTCATTAGCTTCCATTTACCCTGTTCTTGTTTTAAATGTATAAGTTTTCTTCATTTAGCTTTCATATCTCTTTTTCCATTTGATTACTTCTACTTTTTAAGGGCTGGTTTTCTTCTGACAAATATTTCTTTCCTTTTCCAAGCTGTTGACTCTTTTATTCATACCTCTTGTTTCCTTTCTCATGTTTTCTTCTACTTTTCTTATTTTCCTTTTAAAGTCTTTTATGAATACTACCAAGACGCTCTCTGGGCTTGAGACCAATTTATATCATTCTTTGACATTTCTTGGGTAGATATTTTGTACTTGTCTGAATTGATATTCTGGTCTGCCCTGTCATCAGAGTAACTTTCTATATTCAAGTTTCTTTTCTGTTTCTTGCTCATTTTCTTTCCTTTTCTTTTGGTATTTCCTCTTTTTTTTTTTTTTTTTTTGCTTTTACAATTGAGATTTGCTCCTGGGGTAAAGGCAGTACTATTCCAAGCTTCCTGTTCTGAACCTTGACTTTGAGCTCAGGGGCCCCTTGTGTTTGCCAAGAGTAGCTTTGCCTGCTCTTTTCAGTAAACAGGCTGGTTTCTCAGAGTTTGCTTTCTGAAGTAGAACTAGAGGAGGCCCTACTGACCAAGGACTGAGGGTCCTGGTTGCTGATTTGTTGTGATTAAGATTCTCTCACTGGCTTTTCCAGAGGCTATCTAAGCTGGACTGAACACCCTTTTCATCCCATTAAGACTAGACTTTCTTGATGTTTTCCCAGTGTGTCTTGAGCTGGAGAGTGATTTCATTGTCAGATTCGTTTCAGAGACTTGCTTTCATGTGGTTTTTGAGGGAAACAGAGAACTCAAGCAGCTTTACTCTGGCTGTACTCTGTCATTTTGGCTCCACCTCTGATTTTTTTTTAATTAAAGAAATTCTCAAAATGGAGATGAGATACTACAATACATGCTTGAAACATCCCACATATCACTAAAGTCTGGGTGCTTATTCAAGAGATGGTGATGGCCATGCATTATTGAACTGCAAACACATTTGATTTAAACATGATCCAAAATCATTGGGTTTATTCAAGGTTAGACATGGAAAAATAAATAATATTATTTTCTAATGAATCAAAGAATATTACTAAAAATTGTGTAAGCTCAATGCCAAGTCATTTTAAAAAAGGTATTATATATTAAAATTTGATGAAAGAGTTTATGATTTATCATATATGTAAAAAAAATAACTTTGCATCAGTTAATTTGTACTCCACTTTGTTTTTTTCTTTGAATCTGAGTAGCTTATGTTAATTCATTGCTTGATGGTTAGTTAACTGATCATATGTCTCTCCATATTTTTCCAGAATGGTTCTTGGAAAAAACCTAACTAAATATTATGACATAGAATAAAAAAAAGATAATATAACTTTTTCCAGTTTTATTATAATTTTCTCTAAGATTTAGTTCAATTTTCTCTATGTTTGCTTATCTCTTTTGTTACTAGTGTCTGGATCTTTTTTTATGGTCCTGTTGAACAAAATATGGCAGACAGATCCCCGGAATGCACAGCATTTGTGGAACAAGACACTTCATCTGCTTCATTCATTATCTTACCCTCATTTCAGTTAATTTGTATCTTCCTATCATTCTCAATGATCTTAATCTCTTCTGATAAATCTGAAACTTTGCTACAAAATAAAAGTTATTATTTCTGCACTAAATATCTCTGGCATGGTGTTAGTATTTGTTGTAAAATAATGTTTAATTAAATTAATTTTCTGCAGGGCAGCTACTTCATGCAGAATAAATATTACATAATTTTATAGGCCAATGTGGCAGCAGAGGCTAGTGGGAAGGCTATTGCATTAGAAGACAAAAATCCTTTATTAAAAAAAATTATATATAAATTTAGTCATACCACTTAATATCACTTTTTCAACTATAATTTGTTTAATGTTAGCATTAAAATTATGTGATTCTTATAATGATGGATGTTGGAGGGGATGTGGGAAGGCTGGGACACTAATATATTGTTGGTGGAACTGTGAATGGATCCAGCCATTCTGGAGAGCAATTTGGAGCTATGCTCAAAAAGTTATGAAACTGTGCATGCCCTTTGACCCAACAGTGTTTCTACTGGGCCCAGATCCCAAAGATTTCTTAAAGGAGGGAAAGGGACCCACATGTGCAAGAATGTTTGTGGCAGCCCTTTTTGTAGTGGCTAGAAACTGGAAACTGAATGGATGCCCATCAATTGGAGAGTGGCTCAATACATTGTGGTATATGAATATTATTGAATATTATTGTTCTGTAAGAAATGACCAGCAGGACGATTTCAGAGAGGCCTGGAGAGACTTACATGAACTGATGCTGAGTGAAATGAGCAGAACCAGGAGATCATTATACACAGCAACAACAATACTATATGACGATCAATTCTGATGGACATGGCTCTCTTGAACAATGAAATGTTTCAAACCACTTCCACTTGTTCATTGAAGAAAGCCATATACACCCAGAGAGAGGGATATGAAATGTGGACCACAACATAACATTTTCATGCTCTCGATTGATGTTTGCTTGCATCGTGTTTCCCTTATCTGATTTTTCTTTCTTGTAGATACAATTTTTCTTGCTCAACAATATGTGTGGAAATATATATACATATATTCGATTTGTCAAGTATTTTAACATAATTAACATGTAGTGGATATCCTGCCATCTAGGGGAGAGGTGGGGAGTAGGGAGGAAAAATTTGTAACAGAAAGCTTTGTAAGGGTTAGTGTTGAAGAATTACCTATACATATGTTTTGCAAATAAAAAAAACAATTAATTTAAAAATTGTGATTCTTAGAACTTCATAATCTTTCTCCAATAATTAATAGTATGATGCATCTCCATCTTAACAAGTTTTCAATTCATTTGAATGTAATTTTGATTAAATTTCATGAACCTATTTGTCTTTTGTCTTCTGAAAAACCTTTAAATTCTCTTGATTGAATCTTTAAGTTTGATTTTTGTTTGAGGTTAATGATTACTAGCGCTACCTTTTTTTTCTAACAAATTCTACTTCTGATCCTTGTTATAGTGTTTGTATATATAACTTATTTCCTATTTCTGTTCACTCTTGTACTTTAATTCTACTCCTTAACTTGCCTTGCTATTACATAACTTCCCCCACCCATAAATCTCTCCCTTATCTTCTCCTCACACCCTTTCTCTCCCTCTTTGTCTCATTTCCACAAATTTACACACCATTCTGTACACTACCTCACCACATCCTATTCCCCCTCTTTTTATTTCTTTATATATTTTGAAATGTGCTCTCTCTATATATATATGCATACACACACATATATATATTATATATACACATATATGCATATACATGCATAAATATGCATGTGGGTTTTATACACATATACATGCACATACATACACATATGTTTGCATATTTGCCTATTTAGCAAATTCCAGATGTGAATAGTTTTTCAGAATTACAAACTCTCCACACCCACTATAATGCCTTTGTGCAGGTTCTTCCTCTGCATCTCATTCATATAGCTTTTTATCTTTTCCTGGACCGTTTTGCTTTTTAGAATCAAATCATACATAACTTTGTTCCAATCTTTTTCTTAAACTATCCAAGTACTGATGTCTATCTTAAATACAAGATTTACATTTCCATGTAAAAAAAAAGACATAAAGAATGTAACTATTTTTAGTCTCTTAAATTAATAGAAGTGATTATTTGAACAATGGTAGTTTTATTGATACTGCCCTTGTCATCTGATCTTTCTAAATAACCTTTGCTCAACATTTCTCTCAGTTTTGGTCATTAATTGTAGGGGATCTCCAAGACTGCCCTTGCCTTCAATTCTTTTTCCCTCTTTGACTATTGCATTTGGTCATCCTATTTAAAATAAAGTGGTTAGATGATATCACCCCTAAATTTCCTGTAAACTCCAAATCTGTAGTCTTATACATGTTTCTGAATATACATGTGTGTATATGTAGATTACATTCATTTACATAAACACATACATTTGTATATTTTTATGTTATATATGTTATAAAGAACATTGTGGCCATGTAAATATATGAAGTTATATAACACTCATGCATAATGTATATGCACATATATGAACATATGTGCCCAAAAATAAGCATGTGTTGTAGTGTCCTTTGCATTTTGGAGGGAAGTTTAAATATATCTCTAGTTTCTTTTTTTTAATAGTTATTCTCTGAGATACCACTACACACCTGTCA
>JAJPUD010016257.1:0-34645 GCA_023553655.1 Myrmecobius fasciatus | reverse complement strand
ACATAATTAACATGTAGTGGATATCCTGCCATCTAGGGGAGGGGTGGCGAGTTGGGGGAAAATTTTGTAACGGAAAGCTATGTAAGGGTTATTGTTGAAGAATTACCCACACATATGTTATGCAAATAAAATAAAAAAAATAATTAAAAAAATTAAAAATAAATAAAAATAAAAATAAAAATAAAAATAAATTTCCATTGCCTCTTGCACAAATCTTTTGATAATTTTATTTGAATATGTTGCTTTTCTTTTTAATTCTATGTGTTTTAGTTTATATATCTATGAATATTATTTTGAGGAGGGGTCTTGAGACTTTGCCATAGTCTCATAGTGGTTTAGGACACAACAATGATTTAGTATTCCTGATTAAGAAACTGCCCATTTATATTAATGAAGTTCTTTCCAAAAAAAGTGGCTCATTGTTGGTCATATAATAAGAATTCAGTGAGTGTTGTCATTTGATTATGGGAAGCAAATGCCTTGAAGAAAAGAATTGAATGCATATGTGTGTATATGAGTGTGTGTGTGTGTGTGTGTGTGTGTGTGTGTGTGTGTATGCCCACCATGGAAGCACAGTGCTTCCATATAGTAGGTCAGTCAACAAGCATTTATTAGAGATCTACCATGAGTCAGGCAAGTGCCAAGTGGTAAGGATACAAAGAAAGGCAAAAGGCGGTCACTATTCTCAAGGAGCTTTCAGTCTAATATGACTGAGAACATGAAAACAACTATATAGAAACAAGATATAGACAGGGTAAAATGGAGATTATACATAGAGAAAAGCTGATGACATTAAGGTGGATCAGAAAAAGCTTTTCATAAGAGAACACATATTACCAAGACTCAAGGGAAGCCAGGAGGTGAAGAGGAGGAAGAAGAGCATTCCACGCATGGGAAAGGGAATAAAAATGCCTAGTATTTGGAGTTTAATGAAATTGATTGAATTTACTTAAATTGACTTCCATTTGATTTAGAGGCATTCTAATAGACTAGCAATGCTGTGGAAACTAAAATCCATACACAATGCTCTTTGCTTGCCTGCTTTCTAGAAACTTGACATGGTTCTTGGAAAACAGTCCTTGATTCCATATTTTTAAATTCTGCTTGTGAACATATTACATATGACTAGAGAGTATAGCACAGTGCCTAGCATATAGTAAGTACTTGATAAATGGTTATTTGATTTGACATGAATGATATCTCTTTGCTAGTACACATAAACTTTTTTAATAAATCTATATTCTTTTCTTCTGAGGGTCATTATGAACTCTGCAATACAGGAAACAGTAATCAAATTTCTGGACTGTAAAATAAGACATATTGACATTGGTGTTGAAAATTATGAGTTTCAAATGAAGCCCTGACCACAAATTATTACAGCTGAATGCACTTATTAGTTATGTCCCAGCGGTTGTAATTGGGATCCTGGGACTGTGTTTAAAGAAAAGAAAGATTTTTCTGTTTGTTTTTTCTAAAGAGAAAATAATTTTAGAAAAATGAATCACCACTGAGTCTCTTGTGAGCAATGAGATAAGTATTCCATCACTAATGATAACTAAAATAATTTTAATCATAAAATCCATGAAGGACAGGTGGCATGGGGAAATAACATCTATCTATTCCAACCCAGTGCCTCGAACAGATCCTATTTGGAAGACCAAGAAGAGCAGGCACTGTAACAAGCTTTTCCCCCAACATTCCTACTGATATTCAAACTCTCTTTTCTTTAGATGGATATGATGACCCCTTCTCTCTTCTCATTCCTATGGAAAGGACTCAAAATCCCTGTTCTACTCCAACAACTCATCCCCAGTTTATCCTTCCCCATAGTGGTATGCCCATCCTCTAGCCCTGCTCCTCACCCACAACTATTGCACTTTTTGGGTAATCAGGCAATTCCTAAGTTCAATCTTTTATTAAGATGAGGAATCAGGGGGATCTTATCATTTGTCTTGCCAAGATGTTCTTGACACCCACAATTACCCAGGCATTACCATCTAACTTGTCAATACACCACAATGACCCCTGGATTTTGTTAATTACAATGTATACAGATGCACCATTAAAACCACTGAGCCTTTCTGTCCTTTCAGCAACTGAACCCTCCCATACATACTCAATTATAATGTGAGTGATTTGAAATGAGAGATCCTCTTGATCTTCTATCTGTATTTCAGTACTTAGTATATAATGTTTAATTGTATAATATATATATATAATTATACAAATCATATAATATATAATGTTAATATTAAATATACATATAAATTCTTTCATTCATTTAATCATTCTTTCATTTTTATGTTCATTCATTCATTTTGAAGTAGAGGAGGAGATTAATTTAGATGATGAGGACATTAAGCATCAACAAAGATGGTAGACCAAAAATAGAATATGCAACTCAATTTGGGTGATAGTATAACAGTAAAGTGTTTATCAAATGAAGCAGAAAGCCATTTTCTTTATTAAATTATTCTCAAAAGAGCCATAAGGCCAATCACTGAAGAAAAACTTTACCTCTGAAGAACAATATACTTTTTCTTTGGAAATAAGTAGAAATAAAGAGAAATAGAAACTTCTGAGGACAGAGTTTTTGAGCAATGACTATTTAAAAATGAGTCAGAATGAATACATAAGAGCAAAGACTAAATAATAAGCCATGTGAATATGTGATGTTATAGAAATAGTTAAGAAAAGTTCAGATCTAAAAAAAGTGCAGTTTCATGCCTATACTTAGGAATATCTCATGTTCATCAGAGGAAAGAGAATAGGGGGCGGAGCCAAGACGGCGAACTGCAGACAGCGTTCTCTGTCAGCTCCTGAGACTTTCCCTCAGACCCAGACAAATTGAGCCTCCGAACTGGTTCTGGAGTGAGGGCTCCACCAAACACTTGGACTACAACGCACTTCTATCAAAAATCTACTTTGAAAAAACTCGGGAGAAGGTCAGTCTCGGGGGAATCAGCAGCTGGCCGCGATCAGACACCACCACTCAGCCGGGGCGGAAGTCGGGCTGCAAGAGAGTGGCGGATTTTAGGCACCCAGGAAGTCCCTGGGAGACGCTTGGGTCACTTTTCACTGCTTGTGGGCAGGTGCTTTGGCAGATCTGCCTTTTGTAAAGAGCGGATTGAGAGCAGCTGAAAGCGTGGTCCTAGTGCAGATCTAGCAGACCAACCGGCTCTGGAAGTCAACTCAGCAAACTGCCCTGGGGCAAATTGAAAGGGCCATAAAATTCCCTGCTAGTGATTCAGACCTCAAGTGATTCAGACCTAAACTTCTTACAGCTCAAAAACATGAGCAAGAAGCAGAAGAGAGCTCTCACCATAGACAGCTTCTACAGAGAGAAAGAAGGACAGTCCCCAGATCCTGAGATTCTGAAAACAATCCCAGATGAAGCCACAAAGGCGGACGTAAACTGTTCTCCTTTTCAGAAGGTTTACGTGGAAGATTGCATAAAAAATCTCAAAAGAGAGCTAGAAGAAGAATGGGGAAATAAATTGAGATCAGTGCAACAGAGATGTCATAAACTGGAAAACAGGACTGGTGAATTGGAAAAAGAAAACAATTCACTGAAAAACAAAATTGGTGAATTGGAAAAAATCACCAATTCACTGGAAAACAAAATTGGTGAATTGGAAAAAATCACCAATTCACTGGAAAATAAAAATGGTGAATTGGAAAAAATCACCAATTCACTGGAAAATAAAAATGGTGAATTGGAAAAAGACAACAATTCACTGAAAAACAAAATTGGTGAATTGGAAAAAGACAACAATTCACTAAAAAATAAAATTGGCAAAATGGAAAAAGAAGGCATTGAACCAAGAAATTCAATGGGTCACCTACAAAAGGAGCTAAAAAAGATAAATGAAGGAAATAATACTTTAAAAATTAAAATTGAACAAATAGAAGTAAATGACTCAATAAGCCTTCAAGAATCAGTCAAACAAAAACAAAAAAAATGAAAAAATAGAAGAAAATATGAAATATCTCCTAGGAAAAACAACTGACTTGGAAAACAGATCCAGGAGAGACAATCTAAGGATTATCGGACTCCCTGAAAGCCACAATGAAAAAATGAACCTTGCTACTATCTTCCAGGAAGTCATGAAAGAGAATTGCCCTGATGTTTTAGAATCAGAAGGCAAAATTGGCATTGAAAGAATTCACCAATCACCTCCTGAAATAGACCCCAAAATTAAAACCCCAAGGAATATCGTGGCCAAATTTCAGGACTATAGCACCAAGGAAAAGATTCTGCTAGCAGCTAGAAAGAAACAGTTCAAATACTGAGGAACTGTAATTACAATTACACAAGATCTGTCAGCTTCCACATTGAAGGATCAAAGGGCCTGGAATCAGATATTCCGAAAGGCAAAAGAACTTGGATTACAGCCAAGAATAAGTTATCCAGCTAGAATGAGCATCATCTTCCAGGGAAGAAGATGGTCATTCAATGATATAGGAGAATTTCACCTATTTCTAATGAAAAGACCAGATCTGAACGAAAAATTTGACCTCCAAACACAGAACTCTAGAGAAGCGTAAAAAGGTAAAAAGGAAAGAACTCTCAAGAACTATATCTCTACTAGCGGTATCCTTAAAGAATAGGGGTATAATTCAATTTTTCTTTGCAAATAATGGAAAAGAAATTAGAGGTGGAAGGGATACCATACTGAAAAAAAGGGGAGGAAAGGAGGCAAAATAAGGTAAAAATAAAGGAGGTAAAATAAGGCAAAATTTCATAAAGAGACATAGAAGATCTAATATAATTGAGGAAAAAAAGGGAGGGCGATGAGTATTGTGTAAATCTTACTCTCATTAGATTGGACTCTAAGAGAGTACATCAGACACATTTGGCTTCAAAGAAAGGCCTGACTCCCCTATCGCCAGAGAGAGGGATATGAAATGTGGACCACAATATAACATTTTCATGCTCTCTATTGATGTTTGCTTGCATTGTATTTCCTTTTTCTGATTTTTTTTCTTGTAGATATGATTTTTCTTGCACAACAATGATAAGTGTAGAAATATGTATACATATATTCGACTTGTCAAGTATTTTAACATAATTAACATGTAGTGGATTTCCTGCCATCTAGGGGAGCGGAGAGGACTAGGGGGAAAATTTGTAACGGAAAGCTTTGTAAAGATCAATGCTAAGGAACTACCCATACATATGTTATGCAAATAAAAAGCTTTAATAAAAAAAATAAAAGAATTTATCCACAACTGTGCTGAACTTGGCTTTTCAACGGTGCCATGATTCAATGCAATTCCAAAAGACTTGGTATTGAAAATGCCATCAAAAAAGAGAACTATGGATATTGAATGTGGATCAAAGCATAGTATTTTTACCTTTTTTATTGTTTGTTTTTCTTTCCTGCTTTTTCCCCCTTTTAGTTTTATTTTTCTTGAACAACATGACAACATGGAAATATGTTTAAAAGGATTACACATAGTTACCACATCAGATTTCTGGTTCTCTGGGAACAGGTAAAGAAGCAAGGGAGAAAAATAAGTAACACAAAGTCTTACAAAAATAAATGTTAAAAACTATCTTTATATGTATTTGGAAGAAGAAAATACTATTGAGAAAGACAAAGAAACTTCTAAGAGGGAATTATTAAAGGGTTGGGACACCCAGAAAATCAGCATCTAAGCCAATAATAAATTGCATATTAATTGGTCAACATGTAAATTCTCTTTTTTTTTCTTTCTCTTTTCCTCCTTTTTTCCTTTATTACAACATGCAAATTCTCTAACAAATCATCTGTTCATCACCCTCTCAATGAGTTACCTATTTCCTTGTTATTTTAGAGAGGGGAAGCCAGTTTCTCTGCCACTTTAGCTTAAATCAATATAAATGTGTACTTATTTCTATTATGTGAACATGCAAATGAAGACACAGGGTGACAGAAGACTTACTTTTGGGCTTTAACTTTTTTAATGCACCTTGAACAATTCTGAGCATTTTCATTGACAGCCAACCATAAAGTATTTTCCCTTTATCTGTGGGCTCTGCCTTTTCTGTCTTCCTTCAAATTAAGATATTTTGATTTTTCCTCTTTAATATATTTTACATATACTTCTATCTCTTCTAACACTGTTACCAAATGGTTCTAGTCAAATTATCTCAAATCTGATTATTGCAGTAGGCTGCTGGTGAATCTGCCTGCCATAAATCTCTTTCCATGATAGTTCATCCTCTACTGACTATCAAAATGAAATTATTAAAGTAGAGGTCTGATCATGTCCCTCTCCACCTGCTCAGTAACCAGTAGTGGCTCCCTATCATCTTCAGGATCAATATAAAATCCTATCTCTTCATAAAATTTTTCCTCCCTCCCAAGCCAGGCTTCTAATCATCACCTATCCCTATGCCTTTTGCGATTCAGTAACACTGGCTTTCTTGCTCTTTTTCAAACAAGCCCCCTCCATTTCCTGACTCTAGACATGGCTGTCCCCATGACTAGAATGCTCTTCCTTCTCATCTCCACCCCTTGGATTTCTTGACTTCCTTCAAGTTCCAGAAAAAAAATGGAAGCTTGTTGTGTACAAGAAGGCTTTCCTGATCCATCTTAGTTAATGTTTTAATTTCATTGATTATTTCCAATTTACTCTGATTATACTTATACATTGTTCTTTACATGGGTTTCTGCCATTAATTTCTTAAGTTCATTGAGAATAAGACTTTTGTCTTTCTTCATATCCCCAATTCCTAGCACAGCACCTGGCATTAATTAAATAGTTTTGGACTGACTGATTTTAAAATAATAATTCTAGGCAATTCAGTTCTTATTCCCTCCATCTCTTGCTTTTGTTTGAGTTCTAAGAAATAAAATACAAGAAATTACAAAAGTGTAAATCAAGCTCATTGAAAACATGGCTGACATTTCTAGATAGACATTCATGTTTATGCACAGCTACACAGAACATGTGTCATCTGAACATTATGACCTAATATAAATTTTTCCAGAAGCATATATGATTTATTTCCAAAAGTCTGAATGTAGTTTTAACCACATAAGAAAGCAATTTAATCTTGATCTTTTATGGTGAAGGCTTGTTTCATTAATTTCAATCCCTGAAGTTTGGGTTTCATTTACTCCTCCTTCTCAGTAACCAAACCTTGATTGATTTCCCAGAATTTATTCCAACTTCTAGGCAAGTTACGTGTTGATTTATAAGGTGTGAGACTACCAGTCCATGCAGTCTCCTGAATGTTATTTATTTATGATATCCAGGAGAGACTTCCCCTTTTAGACACATGAGTTTCAAAACTAGGACTCTTTTTATCTTCCTGGAAGAAAAGTAAGATTATTAATTATCATTTTAAATAGTGGAAATAAAATAACAATTCATCATTAACATGATTATTCTTTTGATTTTCACAAATGCCTAGAGAAAAAGCATGGAATGGTATATAGAGATCTACTTAATGTCAGGAAGACTTAGTTTAAAATCCTGCCGGCAACATATAATAACTGGCCTTAGTAATTGATTCACTTAACCTTTTATTTTACCTGGCTTCTTTCTTAGACTATAAATTGCAGGAAAGTTGCTGATCTTCATTAATATCTTCATTATTAATAACAATAAAATTAAGGGAATCGCCTCACCTGAAATTCTCTGCAGGTTGAGACCCCAAAACACAAACTTCTTCCCTTTAAAAAAATCTTAAGGTTTTGAAGTCTCTGACCTAGTCAATTGGAAAAACATTAAGTGCTCATGGCTAGGCCAAGCTAATATAATAAAAATGACAATACTACCCTAATTTACTTATTTAGTGCCATACCAATCAAACTCCTAAGAAACTATTTTACAGATCTAGAAAAAATAGTAGCCAAGTTCATTTGGAAGAAAAAAGGTCAAGAATTTCAAGGGAATTAATGAAAAAAAGCCAGATGAAGGTGGCCTTGCTGTACCAGATCTAAAACTATATTATAAAGTAGCGGTCATCAAAACCATTTAGTACTAGCTGAGAAATACAGCAGTCGATCAGTGGCATAGGATAGGATATCAGGACAAGCTAGGTAACAATGTTAGCAATTTAGTGTTTGATAAACCAAAGACCCCAGCTTTGGGGATAAGTACTCACTATTCAGCAAAAACTGCTGGGAAAATTGGACACTAGTGTGGAAGAAATTAGGGCTTGACCCACACCTAAAACCACATACCAAGATAAAATCTAAATGGGCTCATGATCTAGATATAAAGAGTGATATTGTAAACAAATTAGAGGAACATAGGATAGTTTACCTCTCAGACCTGTGGAGATGGAATAAATTTATGTCCAAAGAAGATCTGGAACTCTTAATTGAACACTAGATAGATAATTTTGATTATATTAAGTTAAAAAGTTTCTGTAAAACAAAACTAATGCAGACAAGATTAGGATGGAAGCAATAAATTGGGAAATCATCTTTACATTTAAGGGTTCTGATAAACGTCTCATCTCTAAGAAATATAGAGAATTGTCTCATATTTATAAGAATTCAAGCCATTCTCCAATTGATAAATGGTCAAAGGATATAAACAGACAATTTTCAGATGATGAAATTAAAACTATTTATAATCATATGAAAAGATGCTCCAAATCACTATTGATCAGAGAAATGCAAATTAAGACAACTCTGAGGTACCATTACACACCTGTCAGATTGGCTAAAATGACAGGAAAAGATAATGATGAATGTTGTAGGGGATGTGGGAAAGCTGGGACTCTGATACATTGTTGGTGGAACTGTGAACAGATCCAACCATTCTGGAGAGCAATTTGGAGCTATGCTCAAAAAGTTATCAAACTATGCATACCCTTTGACCCAGCAGTGTTTCTATTGGTCCTATATCCCAAAGAGATCTTAGAGGAGGGAAAGGGACCCACATGTGCAAAAATGGTTGTGGCAGCCCTTTTTGTAGTGTCTAGAAACTGGAAACTGAATGGATGCCCATCAATTGGAGAGTGGCTGAATAAATTATTGTATATGAATGTTATGGATTATTATTGTTCTGTAAGAAACGACCAGCAGGACGATTTCAGAGAGGCCTGGAGAGACTTGCATGAACTGATGCTGAGTGAAATGAGCAGAACCAGGAGATCATTATTCATGGCAACAACAATACTATATGATGATCTATTCTGATGGACATGGCTCTCTTCAACAATGAAATGTTTCAAACCAGTTCCAAATGTTCAGTGAAGAAAGCCATATACACCCAGAGAGAGGGGTGTGAAATGTGGACCACAACAGAACATTTTCATGCTCTCTATTGATGTTTGCTTGCATTGTATTTCCTTTTTCTGATTCTTCTTTCTTGTAGATACTATTTTTCCTGCACAAAAATGATGTGTGGAAATATGTACACATATATTCGATTTGTCAAGTATAATTTTAACATAATTAACATGTAGTGGATATCCTGCCATCTAGGGGAGGGGTGGGGAGCAGGGGGGAAAATTTGTAACAGAAAGGTTTGTAAGGGTTAATGTTGAAGAATTACCCATACATATGTTTTGCAAATAAAAAAGTATTAATAAATAAAAAAGAAAAGTTTTTGAAGTTTCTGAAATGATAGATTATTTTTAAATATTGTCTTGTTCATCTCCACCCTGAATTTTGATCTACAATGTAAAAATCTAGGAGGGAAAGGACCAATCAGAAACTGCTTCCTTCTTTCCTTCATTTTAACAATGCACACTAATGCTTTTTGTCCAGCTCTAATTTAGTTCATCAGATTGTTTAGTCACTATAATAACTGAGAGGGTTTAATCAACCATTTGTGAATGTGTATCCTGCTACTGGACAGGAAATTAGTCATGATGGCCAGAATTAGGAATACATTTCTATTTAGATACATGCGTTCTTTTGTTTTTCCTGTTCTACCTCATCCCCCTCCATTAAGACAGAATTATTCATTCAATAATCATTTAAAATTTATTCTTTTTATTGCTTTATTTGTTTTTATCAGAATATCTTCAAGGTTTTTATCTACAACATAAGCTAAATCCAATATTATCTCAATCGATTACAGGAAAAATTATAATGGGAAAGCAAAGTTCATGTACATAGGCAAAAGACAGCAGGACAATAGATTTTTTTGAGGTGGAAGGGACAATGGCAGTTAAGAAATTCAACATCCCCATTTTACAGATAAAGAAACCTAGGTCCAAAAAGGTTAAATCACTTATGCAATGTTACATAGTTGTAAACAGGGAAGCGAGGATTTAAACCCAGGTTTCCAACTTTTAATCAATTGTTTATTTTTTTTCCACTAAGCTCCTAGGATACTTGTTATCTCTGATTTGGCAGATCTTGGAAAAGATCACTTTATAATAAATTTATACTATCCTAGAGGTCAGAGATCAGAATACAGGGTTGATTGGGTGAAGATCAGGTGAAGTATGCCTAGGCAGAAAGAGTCTAGTAGCCATATTAGGTCTACCAGTCAAAGTACTGGGTCCAATTAATGCCAAAAGACTAAAATGAGCAGTGCAAACCAAGTAGGAGACATAAGAAGTAAATTATGATTCCAAAACAAGGGCCATCTGCTCTCTGCCCAGCACAGGGACTTTTTGACTATTGCATATATAGATTGACAAAGCCCTACTTATGTCTCTTTTACAGTCAGACAGAACTCCAAAAATGTTCTCACCAGCTAGAAAGCAAAATCAAAGGTGATAACTAGGCCTATAGAGAAACTTGTCTATAAATAATGATAATTAATGAAATAATTATGATAATAGCACTATACCCAATTCTTTCCTTGAGCTACTCAGGAAAGTAAGATGCCAACCTTTGTATTTCTCAGGAACTGGGTTTGAAAATTTCCTTGCCTTACAACTATTCTGACTCTAATTATCATTGGTGGGAACAGAGACTACTTTACGTTAATTTTTTTTTTATTAAAGCCTTTCGCTTTTAAAACATACATCATTATAATTATTCATTATTCATTAATAACCTATTAAGTGCAAAGAATTATGCTAGGTTCTAGGAATATAGAAATTAAAGGAAAAAGAAACACCACCTGTGTAGAGGAGTTTAAGTCTCATTGAGGGGACTTCAACATGTCCACAAATAAATATAAAATAATGTAAATAAATATAAAATAATTTCTGAGTGAATGAGAGATCATGTAAGAGGTGATATTTGATCTGTGCTTTGAGGGAAGCCTGGATTTCTACAAGGTAGAAGTAAGAAGAAACATATTTTGTTTTTGTTTTTTAAATGAGGTGCTGCTCTTGCAAAGGCCTGGAGAGAAGGAAGAAGATGCAATTTCATGTTCTATGATTATGTGGTACCCTTTGTACATTCTGGGAAATCCAACATATTTTTAACCTTCCATCACTTCACAATCGAAGTAGATGAACCTATTGCACTGAAAAGATATGAAATACTGCTGCCATCAACACTGATACTGATATCACAGCCGTGGCTTCTCCTGAAGTTGTGCAATTGTTGTGTGCCCATATGATACTTAGATTAAAGGCCTTCTTCTCCACACGGACCTTCAGTCTGCTACCACTGCCATCATTATCAATCACAATAACCCCACTACCTGCTTCTTTGGAGGATTGTGATAGAGAAGGCCAAAAAAAGAAATCTCATAATATAAAGGTTCATGGCCTCATTCATCGAATGACCTTTCCAATGGCATTATCATCATCCCTCACATCCTCATTTGCTTAAACTAAGTACTATAATCAATAGTTATGTCCCCTGTCCTATTGTCTGATTCCTTAATCTATATAATTGAGAGTCACTCTTAGTTGAGAGATGAAACTCTCAGTTCTTCTATCTCTGCATATACTTCTCATCCCTCATCAATTAGTCTATATCATTTATTATGTCCAATTTTCTGTCTTCTTTTACTGTGCTTTCTGAAACCATCATTAAAAATTCCTTTTATTACTAGCCAGTTAGTAAAAAAAATATTGTCTACTAAATATCAAGCTACTAAATAGCTAAGCACAGGAGATAAAAGGAAAATAAAAGACAGTCTCTTCATTCAAAGATTTCACAATCTTAGAACTGTCCTCATCTTATTGTGCTCACAGAAGCCTGGTTTTGTCTAAGACACCTCACTTCTGCCATAGACAGATAGCATGATATGTCCCAGTGCTGGTTCTTTCTTCTCATGCTCTTTTCACTACCACTTCTAGTTCCTTCCTCTACTGCCAGCACTCTGTAATATTTACATGTAATGGTATAGTTAGGTAGAGAGATTCTTTAAGGTTTACTACATGCATCTATTTAAATCCCTAGAGAGGGATTTTGTCTTTTTCTGTAACTTACCTCTCTCTCTTTTCTCTTCCTTTCTCTCTCTCTCTCCTCTTTTTCTCTCTTCTCTCTCTTCTCTTTTTCTCTCCTCTCTCTCTTTTCTTTTTCTCTCTCTTCCCCCCTCTTCCCTCTCATCCTTTCTCTCTTCCTCTCTCTCTCTTTCTCTTTCTCTCTCTCTTTCTGTCTCTCTCTCTCTCCCTCTCTCTCTCTCTCTCTCTCTCTCTCTCTCTCTCTCTCTCTCTCTTACTTTCTGTCCCTTCCCTGTCTGTCTGTCTGTTTCTCTTTTATCCACAATTCTGTGACCATTCACTTTTCCAAACTTCTCTATTTTTTGTCAAGAGCATCATTAAACTTCCAGTTACACAGGTTTGCAAACTAAAAGTTGCGCTCAACTATTCCCTTTTGTTAATCTTACATATCCAAGCAGTTATCCAATAATGTCATTTTTACACCCCAAACATCTCTCACATATGTACCCTTCTTTCTTTTCATAAGGCCATCATCTCAGTTCAGGCTCTTGCCATCTTTGACCTGGATCACTGGAGTAGTCTCTTTACTGCCTTGTATGTCTCCACTCAAAAACATCCTACAGACAGCTGCTAAAGAGTTTTTCTTAACAATCTGACCGTGTCAGTCCCCTACTCAATTAATCCCAATGGTTCCCTAGTGAAGAAATGAATGCAAAATATATTTATTAAGCTTTTAGTATGTTCTAAACAAAACAAGTCCAGGCCAGATCCCTAGGCTGAGCAATTGACACAGTGCTTTACACTTAGTAGACACTTACTAAATATTGGTTAAATTGAACTCAGGGTCACCAGATTACTAATTTAAAGTTTACAGTTTACTTTCCTGACAACCATCTTCTACTGTACAAATCCTATGATCGCTATTTTACTGATAGAAAAACTGAGGCACAAATGATTACACAGGTTCCATTAGGTAAGAAAGTACTAGAGTAAGGATTCTCACTCTGGTCTCATCTGACTCAGAAAGGCCAATGTCCCTATAACATGGCATTCTTTGGCTCCTGCATTACAGGATATATCAGGATACTAGGAGAATGATACCCAATGGAACCTTTCTCTTGTGAGAATCAGGGATTTATAAGTTGAGAAAATATAAATAATTAAAGACAACTCCGGGGACTATTGAAAAAAGTAGCCAGAGCTCTTTTTGTAGTGGCTAGAAACTGGAAACTGAATGGATGCCCATCAATCGGAGAATGGCTGAATAAATTATGGTATATGAATGTTATGGAATATTATTGTTCTGTAAGAAACAACCAGCAGGATGATTTCAGAGAGGCCTGGAGAGACTTGCATGAACTGATGCTGTGTGAAATCAGCAGAACCAGGAGAACATTATACACAGCAACAAGACTATATGATGATCAATTCTGATGGACATGGTTCTCTTCAACAATGATGTGATTCAAACCAGTTCCTATTGTTCAGCGATGAAGATAATCATATACATCCAGAGAGAGGTCTGAGGGAACTGAGTGTGGACCACAACATAGCATTTTAATGCTTTCTGTGAATATTTCCATGCAATTTTTTCCTTCTTGGGTTGTTTTTTTTTTCTTCTCTTTCTAGATCTGATGTTTCTTGTGCAGTAAGATAACTGTATAGATAGGCATATATATATATTGGATTTGTCATATAATTTATCATATTTAGCATGTATTAGCTTACCTGTCATCTAGGGGTGGGGGGTGGGGGGAAGGAGGGGAAAAGCTTGGAACAAAAAAAATAAAGCTTTTGCAAAGGTCAATGTAGAAAAATCACTCATATGTTTTGTAAATAAAAAGCTTTTAATTAAAAAAAAAACCCAAAAACCCCCCCCCCAAAGAAAAATGTAGCCAGAAAAAAAAAAAGTGTGGACAGTATATTGGCTGGAAGGAAAGGGGACAAAGATCTGTCAGTCACACAATCTCAATATTAATTCTGGTCCCTTATTTATTCTAAGTAAAATTCCTATTTGATTGATTTAATTTTTCTAGCAGCCTTTCCTACTAAGAAAAGATATTTTACATTTTAAATTATTTGGTTGACTTTCTGATAAAAAGGTAGTTACTATATGTTTGTCACAAATCAATTTTTCCAAAACTTGGTCAGCCCTGGCCCACTAATCTAATCCAGAATAGCAAGTGTCTATTACATACATGCTTATTATATTTAAGGAGCTCTGTTAGGCTCTGGGTGTACAAATACAAAAGAAAAACAGTTATTTCTCACAGGGAGTTCATATTTTACATTAAAATTCAAGTCCTGAAGTGCTTTAATATAAGACTTCAAAACATAAATGAGCTAATAAATCTGGAGACTTTTTTTCTGACCATTGACATACCTCATCAATTTTACCCCTTTTAACTAGAATATCAAACTTGCAGTGTTTTATATACTATATCAATAATAAATATTGAATTTCTTGTAACTTTACTTCATTTATTTATCAATATTTTTACTAAGGAAATTGTCAATGAGCAACTTCAAAAATACAAAATAAACTTTTTTTTTTCAATTTTGGAGGATTTAATTCCTGAGGATATAATAAAAAGTAACATTTGTTTAGAAAGAACAAACTAATTCATTTCTCCTTTTTGCTGGCATCAGTGGACTTTGTTTTATTGAACTAAATTATAGGATGCAATAATGTATGTAGGAGGCTTTCTTCCTAAAATGTTATTGGTGTGATATTTAAGAAATTATGTTTTTTTTCTATTATTGTGCACAGAGACCAGTATTTTCATAAGCAAAAAAAAATGTGCTAGAAAGAAATACATTATATTATTGAAATGAATAGCATGCAGTAAATAAAGGATAATGTTTTAAACACTGGGCTCTCCAATTCTCTTCTCTAAGAATAAATGACTAGAGCACATGTGTGTCTGGTCTCCAAACTTGAATCAAGAAAAGACAAATCAATTTTCTAAGTCCTGAAAGAGAAATTGATAGACCTACCAGAAAAGGGACTCTCTAAAAAGTTGCTTTTAAAATAAACTGTGAGAATTCCCTAAATCTCTTTATAAAGAAAAATAAGGAACTATTTATTAAGCAAGTATTAAGATTCACATGATGGATTAATTTCAGTCACCTTGAAGAGGATCAGTGAGAGCACATTACAATTAGCATTTTTTAAGCATATAGCCCTATGTCTTTGTTAAGTATTTAAAATTTGCATTTGAAAGAATTTTGTGCCAAATTTTGTTTGTCAGGGGGACTGATGAATCACCTGGGTTTTGTATGACCTGTTATTTTCTCTACTTTACTTTCATATTGTTTGTCCCCTGGCAATTTATCCATTTGTTGGCACTCCCCTTACACTGGAGTGGGATCTAAAAGAGGGAAAACTCCAGTTAAAAATCTTTTTTTTTTTCAGCTAATTCTTTAGTAGTTCCCATGAAACCTTTAAGGAAACCATACTAAAGATTCATATGCCCTCAAGCTTCCCTTATTGTCCAAGGCACAAAGCTCCTAAAAGACAAGTAGACAAACAACAAAAATTGATAGATCACTCACAACAGTGATAACAAATATCAGGTCATTCAATGACAATTTACCCTTTACATTACAAATATATCTTGCCCACACACAACAGAGACAGTATCATTCATTTCCTGTTTATCCATGAATGGATGGTCATCTCTAAACATAATTGTGTAATTTATTTAATCTCTCCAGTCTTTCTTTCTTTGCCCTTCTTCCTCCATTGAGTGGTGTCCACTATCTGTTTCTAAATCCCTTATGTCCTGCTGACCTTGTCCCCTTCACTGGAAAGAATCAGATATTAGTTATTTCTACCTATTGAATAATTGATTAACTCTACTCAAGTGGTAATGAGTTTTAAAAAGACATGTGTTCTCAGCTGGGGGTTTGCATTTTTATTCCTTCATTTACAAGTTTGAAATGCAAAGCTTTTATTCCTTTTTTAGCAAAATTTCAGACACCAGCAAGCAGGTGGGGGGATTTTAGTTTTGGCAAGACTCCCCTAAAATTATATTACTAACTCAGGGAGAAATCTGATTTTGTCCTCTTAGATTTGGGGAAGGAGAGGACAGATGCCTTGCTCAAGCTCTCTCTTTGACTTATCCTTCTGTGCCTGAGAACACAGGATAGACATTTTAACCACTTCTCTTTGACTCACTACTCTCTTCCTGGAAATGTCTAGATGGGAATATTTTGTCTTTGACATGATTTTTCTTCGTAGTTAATGAGAGTCTTGTTACATAAAACTGTACTTTCTGAGGTCTAGAAACTCAACTCTGGATTGGTTGTAATTTTTTTCCTACCTTTCATTATGTTGATCCTAAGAATGAATGTCCTTTTTGTCAAGAGAAATTTTATATAACTTGACGTTATGTCAATGAGAGTAATCCAAATGTAGCGTAAAAAAGTGATCGACTCAAAGTTGGATGTACACTGAGGCTATCTGAATCAATCAGCTCATTTTATATATAATGACACTGAAAATCCTAAAACTCATGTTCTGTCCAAGGTCTCACAGGTGGCAAGTTGTAATGCCAGGATTCAAATCTAGATCCCCTGACTTCAGATACATCCCTCATTCCTCTACACCATATATAATTTCTGCATAATTTCATTAATCAGGAATTGGCTTCATAGCATAATTCAACTTCTTACTGCCCCTTTTCACCTATTTTGACTTTGACCAAGATAAAAGTCCTTCTTTAGCTTTAATGAAATTCATACAAATGTAACTTGGCCTTTCCAGACTCCTACATTCCTTGGTTGCTGGGAAAATGGGGTCTATCTCTGTCCCTTTAACCATGACTAAAGATCTGCCTACCATCTTTTGTGTGCTCATTGCCTTACTGAGTATTGAGGAATAGAGGGATAAATAATTATAATACATGCTTCCTGCCGTTCATCTGAGAAGTTCCACTGACTTTGAAACATTTATTCATTCAACAAATGTTTCCTGATTATTTATATTATGACGCTGCAGGGTGGGCAGATAGAGAAATGTGTGTATGTTCCCTTAGTGAATATTTGGTTTGATTAGATAAGTAGATAAGACATACATAGAAAAAAAATAAAGAGGAGAAAATTGTACTGTAAAATATCAAGGAGACATTGCAACTGGGCTTATATATCCACTAGCACTGGTCCAAAAAAGACTCTGTCTAAAGTCAGCTAAATCTTTGGATAGAGAGAATAAAGACAGGATAAATAAACATCCTGATACAGGTTTTTTCCTCCCTATTGCTTTATTTTCCTTAATCTCTCTTTCTATCATAAACAAATCTTGCATCTCCATTTTTTTGAAGGAGAGAAAGCTCCCTACCTGGCTATCACTGCAATTTATTCCAGGTTGTATTGTATCCTGATTTTTAACTATAGACCAAAAAGTGATTTCATCTCTATGTAAATGTGAGACTTTAGTGTACTCATTTAAGATCGATTGACTTGCAAATAATACAAGCAGAAAATGTGAAGGTGAGCAAGACACTGAGTTAGAGTCAGAAACTGAGACGAAGCTGAGTACTGCAAAGTTGCTAAATTCATGGAAATGAAAAGACTGAAAAGATACCTAGAGATACCTTAGCTGACCAGAGTCACCAGAATTAGTCAGCTACAGCAAATGCTTAAAACTATCTACTAAACCAGGTAAGTTTGTTTTCCATGCCAATGGTAATAATGTACTCTGATGAAATAAGGTGTCTTTTTAAATTGGATAATAGCAGCTGGCAATTTCTATTTGATCTTTCTTGAGTTGCTATTGATATAGGTAATATCATCACAGAGACAAGGATTTCTAGTTTCTAACATTTTTATTTTATTAAGAGCTAACAGAGGGCTATAAAATGATTTCTTTCAAATAGCAATGATAATTTGAGCAATTTTTACAGCCTCATTTGCCTGGATCTAGCATTACATTAAAAAACAGAGATTAAAGGACCCTACTGTATCAATAGCCTGTTCTGAGTTTTTTCCTGTGAAAATTGACAAATCTATTTCATAAAAGTACTTGTACTCCCCAAATAGGATCATATATCACAATTTTGATAGAATTTGAGATCTGTCACTTGCCAAGAAGCTTCTGAGAAACTAGCAGCACAACTCAAAGGCCTGGGGGGGATATAAAGATGTAATGACAAAGGGATAGATTGACCAGAAAGATAAAACAGAGATAAGCCAACAGACTTTTCAAGGGTCTCTTTGGGGTCATGTTGGGGAGAAGGGTTATAATTAAGTTGTAAAGGTTATTTATGGGAAATAACATGAAGAATCAGAGCAAAATACTAAATAGAAGAACTTGAGAATTTTTTACATTGGTATTACAGGCTATTCCAGGTAAAGTTTATGCAAAAAATGAAAGCCTTACTGAGAAAATAGGATTGGTCATCTTTGCAGCTAACAAACCAGGGATAATTCCTTTCTTTTGAGTGGTTTGCTTCATTTATTTCCAAAGGAATTGTTGGGGATGGATGCTTCATATTAGTGAGCTGTGAAATTTACTCTACAAACTTAATTTCTTGATAATATGTGACCCTGCCATATGAAGTTTATTGATAATGATTTCTATATATGATAAATTATACCAATAATGAGATGATCATCAAGGTGATGATCTAAACATAGCTAACTCTTAGGCCAAGACTATTGAACTAAGAAAAAGAGTTTATTCTAAAAGAAGGATCTATGTATAAGGTATAAAAAGACAGTACCACAATTGGTACTATGAGTTAGGCAGACTTCAATTCTAGTAAAAGAAGTAAATTATCTAGAGACACAAATTAATTTCTATGAACCATGGAGGAGTAGGAAAATAGAAGTATAGTACAACCTGCAAAGAGTACAAAATGGAAGACTATCAATTCCACAGGAGATACAAGAGGGAATGAAAAGTGTCTGTTTTTGCATGTACTCAAATAAAATGTCTCTCTGGATTTTTTTCATTGGAAAAAGCTCAACCATCTTCAATGTTTCATAATTCTTAGTGATTTCATGGAAGGTGAGCAATCTTTTCCTTTTTGTGTGGAAACCCAAATATAAATCAAATCCTATGGTTTCCAAGGAAAAGCCTAAATGGAGGATAAGTAAAAAAAAAATGAGTTTATGTGGGGAGGCCCAAGGTTAAACCCAGAACTTCAATTTTAGGATACCAGGCAATACTACAAATTTAGAAACTGAGGCTAAAAGATGTTGACTTTCTTGACATCACAATAGTGAAAAGACAGATCTGGGATGTGAACATAGAATTGCTTTCTTTGTTTTATTCCAAATCATATTACTACATAATCCATTTATGGTTATTATATCCCTTCAAAATAACTAATTAAGTAAATAATTGGGTAAGTAGTGATTTATTTCAACAATTCATAAAATATTATCTGCCTACTTTCTATAGACCATTTTGCTATGTGCTGGAAGACCATATAGAGAAAACATATTGTCTGTCTTCATATAGTTTGCAATTCAATAAAATTACCTGACCCATACCTATAAAATCATAATGCAAAACAATATATGATAAGTTAATTCAAGTACAAAGTATTGAAAACCAAGGTAAATATTCTGAAAACTAACTATTATACTAGAAACCAGGCCTAGTTCTGGGCAAAATAGTGAAGTGGGTAAAGTTTACCTTATAGTGGGTAAAGGTTTCCCAGCCTCCATTCTCTGTATCTATCCTTTTTCCTATTCCATCCCTAGAACCCTGGCATTCAGATGGAGCCTCAGAATGTCAGGATTCCATTCTCTCATCAGACAATCAGGTGTAGGTTCCATGAATATTTTATGTAATATAGAGTATATTAAAACATAGATAAACATTTATATGACTATTTATGTCACTAAGATATAAATAACTGCTAAAGTTTAATATATATTACATTTTGATAGGAGTTTTGAGACAAAAATAAAGAGATTGGATGAGAATAGTTCTACTTCTTCACCTTCTATAAGGCTGTGAATCATTCTTTAATTACGCGTGGTTAATATAGAAAATAATTTCAACCAAGGGCCATTAATATTCAGTCATCCTTTGTAGTATAAATAGTATCTTGATATATGATAGTTCTGACAAATATTTAGAAGTAACTTTAGTGAGAATCAATCAGGTCATTAAAATTAAAACAATATTAAGCATTAGCTGCGTATGCTAGGGGAATTGCAAAGATAAAAACAAATCCACACCCCACCCCACCCCCGCCTTCAAAGAGCTTATTATATAGAAAGGGAGATAACATGATCTAACAATAGACAAAATAACATTTGAGCCCCCCAAAAAGGTAAAAAATAGTTGCTGGGGAAATTCAGATGAATTCTTCTTGCTGGAAGATCAGGAGGTTTCATAGAACTGAATAGCATTTGATCAAGGTTGAAAACTATGTAAATATTATGTGTTTATATATTCATCTGTATGTATATGTGCACATATACATATCCCTATGTATTTGTGTTTGTATATATATATTTTTAGGTCTTAGAGTCATTTCTTAGAGTCATAAGAGATTGTAAGAATTGAAAGGAAGCTAAGAGACTATTTAATCCATTCATGTTTAATCCTGTATTAAATAAGAAGAACCTGAAGCCCAGGGACATGAAGAGATTTGCCAAATTCCTAGAAGGAAATAAACAATATAACTGCATTTGAACCCATATTGTTCCAAAAACCTGAATTCTGCCACTTCAGTATATATAATTAAGGTATCATCCCGAGGACATTATTGTTTTTCATTATGAAATTTACCTGTGCAGTAAAAAAAAAATATGAAGAATTTTCATTATTACCTTTTGTACTTTGGACATAGATGCTTTAAAATATTGACTTGAAATTGCTGTTAATAAATCTGGAGTAGTATTGCATGTTTTGTTATTCATGCTGAATATTTTTAAATCTTGTTGAATACAATCATTTATTAAGCAGTTAAAATCGGCCAAGCTCTAAGTGCCCCAAATAGATTAAAAATAAGACAATCATTATTAAGGAACTTACATTATTTTGGATGACATTAGACATATATACAAAATGTATAAAAAGTTAGTACATAGTCATTGGTGGAGGAAATAACAACTGAAAGAATTGGTCTTGTCCAGATGTAGGAGATAGCACTGTTGCTGAACCTTGGGAATTCCCAAAGGAACAAAGAGAAGGCATTGAATTCCAACTATTGTCAACAATCTCTGTAAAGGACCAGAAATGGAAACTCTACAAGGAATAGAAAGTAGTCCAGTCTGGCTAAAATGTAGAGTGAGTGAAAGGTACCAGAAGTACCTTGAGTGAGTGAAAGGTAGGCACCATAAGGTATACTGAGGTCAGATCGTGAAGGGTTTTACATGACAAGCTGAGGAGTTTACATTTTTTTTTTCCTAGAAAGCAACAAGAAGACAATGGAGCTCATTAAGCAGAGTAGCTATGTAGTTAGCAACTGCCTAGAGAATAAACTAAAGGCAGTAAAGTCGAAAGGAGGTTGTTGCAATAATACAAGTGAGAGACGATGGGGGCTTGAATAAGGTTGGTGAAAATAAGAATGGAGAGAAGGATGAGAGAGATATTTTGGTGACAGAATTAACCAACTTTAACAACCATTCAAATTAGGGAGAAGAATGATGACTTCATTTAACAATGTTAACACTTAGAAAAGTTGTGTTAGAGTTTAAAATATAATTTTTATTCAACAAATATTTACTGTATTTAATATATATGTAACATTGTATCAGTTACTATGAAAGAAAAATATATATAAAATCTTATCATGGCCTTCAGGGAGCTATTCCTCTAGATAAGAAGAAAAACAAAGAAAGAAATGCAAATAAATGTAAAAATTATTAGAATTATTAGAAGTTGAGTAAGTACATAAATTAAATTCTTTCAGGGAAGTACAATTAGTATTCCCATTTTTATTCAGGTTGAAAGATTAAATGATTTGCCCACAGTATCATAGGTAGGAAGTAGAGGATAAATGACAGAATCTGTAGGTTTTGTCCAAGAATCGGCCTAGGTAAATTCAGAGAAGCTTCTTGCCATATTAGTTTCAGGATCATGAATATTTTGATCATAGAAGCACATAAATGTCACCTATTGAGGAACAGAAAGTTTGAAATTGCTATTGGTGGAAAAAAAACTGAAAAATAAAATCCCACAAGTATCTAACATTCATCAAGGAACATGAGAATGAAATCAAATCAAGGATGAAATCCAAAATGAAGAAATTGTACATATTCTTTATATCTTTTATCTAATATTTTGACCATTGACCATTATAGTTTTTGCCAGTTATAGTTGTATACCAAAAGAAACCAATCTTTACCTTCTACCTTAAACCCACATGGGTAAGACTTCTATTGTACTCTTACCAAAAAGGGAACTAGATTGAGGGTGCAAAATCCTATCAGGAAAAAAAAAACTGAGGGATCAAATCACTCAAGAATGAATCAGGGAAGTTTCTTAGATTTAAATAGCAGAAGGGGAAAATACCATGTGCCGATAGGACTTGTATACCATTCAAGTGAAATGGAGACTTCAGCAGCAAGTAAAGATCAAGAAAAGAGGAAAACAGAAAGTAACATTCATCAGAGACCTGGAGAAAGAAGGGAGTAACTAGATCTCCATAGCTTCCCAATGAAGAAGGAGCAGCTCCCCAAAGAGATACCAAGCTGAAAACAACCTGAGATATTCTTTGCAGCTGGAATCTAATTTAGGGAAATAATATGAATTGTGTTCACTATATTGAGCATCTGTTACAGTAAGGATGCTCATTGGAAGAGGCTATCTATTTGCCTGACTAAAGGTTTGAAATCAAGGACTGTTTTTGTCTAGGCTTTTTGCCCTTGTTATTCTGTGTCCTTATATGTTCTTACTGGAAGTAAAGTGGAGCAAAAGCAGATAGACATATAAAAAAGTATTTTTTAAGATGCTTCCCTCAAATTGTACTCATTTCCTCTTTATAAAAATAATACTGAATATTAATATCCCCCTTCCCAAGTCATGCTCTTATTTTTATTGCAGAAGTGGTTTTAATAAAATGTTGCATAGATAATAGATATTGCTTTAGACTTTGGGAAATTGAGAAACAGATGTAAGAAATGCTCAGTCTCTAATTGCTCTTGGCATCATACCAGATATACTTACAAAGAACAGGTGTCTAAAGAAAAAGTTGATTATTCTATAGAATCAGGGTTGAAAACAAGCATTTGAAAATGGTATCTTTTTAGAACTTTTCTAGTTCTTTATTTGTGATTTGAGGTGTTAGTTTTCACACGTGACTAGCTAGAATCAAAGTTAAAACTTCAGAGATAAATAGGTTAGTTGACGTTATGATATAAAGATTTCTGGCAAGATTAGTTAATTGATGTAAAACAGTTTGGCTTTTTTTTAAATCACAAAATCCCAGAGATGCAGAATGACAGTGGATTTTATAAATCAAACAGACCCCAATCCCTTATTAAAGAAATAATTAATTTTGACCCCTGATTTGAACCCATAATGTTCAATTAGTGCTAATCAAATTGATAGAATCATATTAAAGTTTAGTATGTTATGCCTTAGATCTGTGAGCTGTAGATTCTAAGTTTACTTGTTTAATTAATAGGAAGTTAACTAGAGGTCCTCTACCCTTTTTTTTCCTTGTCATGGTGCCACAGTGTGGTATAGATTACTCAACTAAATAAAAAGCTCCTCAATATATTTTTGTATCTCTAGATCTTTCTCTCTCTTGTCCAACACAAGCTGGTGACCATTTTAAGACCAAATTTTGACCACTGACTGTGATAGCTTCTACCATCTCCTCCTGCCTAAGCTAAAGAAAATCTGTCCATCTTGAATGAAGATATTCTTTGCTTCACTCAATTTGTGATGCTATTAATATATTATTTTGTTTATTTGAGCTTATACATCATATGTTAACCAGTGGAATTGTTCTGTATCTGGTATAGCCATTCTTGAATGTTTAAATAACTAGTACAATAAAAATAGGGCCATAGAAAGAGGAAATATTTTAAATCCTGAGAAAGATCTGAGGTCCACTTCATTAGAGGGAGCTTTGACCCTTTAATAAAGTGCTATTGCTCAGAACTCTTCCTCAATCTCTTTCATTGTAGATGGGACCCTTTTCATCACCATACATGTCTCACAGATGAAAAACCTAACACCCAGAGAAATTGTTATTCAGGAAAGCCCACCAAGCTAATTATTAAAAAAGATTTAACTAGGATCATAAATATTAGAAATGGAAAACACTTTAAACATCATTCAGTTTAAGTTCCCCATCATTTTAAAAAGAGGAAATTTGTGTCACAAAAATAATAAGTAATTCTGCATCCAGGTATTTCAAGGTATGAGAAGCATATAGCATAATGAATGGAATGTGAAGTTTAGAATCAAGAAGAGCTGAGTTAAAATTCACTTACTAGTTCTATGACACTAAGTACACCATAGCCCCTTTGTTCTTCAGAAAACTCCTTATGATTTATCTACTATGTCTTGAATGTGTTGCAAAATTGAGAAATTGATGGAGAGATTTCCCATACATGTAGTTCCCCCACACTGATACTCCTACTTACCTATATCCTCTCTTCTTCAGTGATGTTTCTATTGTGCCGTAGCTAAGGACTTTTTTTGGTGTTTTAAGAATTGAAAATTTCCTGCAAAGGCAAAACTCCTACCTGCCTGAGAAGCATGCAAAAATTTACTTATGTTCACTTCTTTTCTTTCTGCTTTTAATGATATTGTTTGTCTATATAATTTTATATTCAAGAAGATTTTTTTTATCTTTTACTTAAGATCATGAAACCCCAGGTAAGGAAGGCTTCCTTTTCATAGTTCAGAAGTCTAGTCTTGTTTTGTTTTATTTTGTTTTGTTTTTTGTTGAATTGTTGTTTTTAAGAATTATAAGGACATCAGGAAAACCAGATGAGGCATTTCAATTAAAATCCCAAAAAGTTTATAATATTTTATAGTGACATAATTATATCAGTAAAGGGAGAGAATGAAAAATTCTTAAGAAAATCAAACTTTATTTATTAGAGTTGTGAGGAAGAAACTCATCCTTCAAAAGAAAGGATGAGATTTTTTATCAGTCTTAATTAGAAAAAAAAATTAGGGTAATTGGGGAAAGCATTTGGTTACCTTCACTTATTTTTCTCTAGTTATTCATTCTCTCATAATAGCTTCAGAACAAAAACTTACAAATGAACCCAGGCAAATTAATATGAATTATTTAATAAGGGGAAAAAGTATATACATTTATGTGGTATTCAAATTCAAATTTAAAAAACGATATATTTTTTAGTATGTTGAGGTCATTGCACTAAGTGCTGCAAAAAGAACAAAATTTAAATAATCAGCAATACATTAAATTTTAATTAAATGTTCACTGGATAAGTGCTAGGTATAAAAATATAGATGGATATTATCCCTCTTCCCAAAGAACTTTTATTCTATTAAACAACGATGCACTATATACTTAGCCATATACAATGACTTCTCAATTCCTAAAAAGACAGTCTAGATACAGACATAGATGTCTTTAATATATGTATAATATTGTATGATATATATTTGTAATTATACATTTTTATATATAGATATGCAAATTAACACAGCTTTGAGGTACCACTACACATCTCTCAGTTTGGCTAAGATGACAGGAAAAGGTAATGATAAATGTTGGAGGGGATCTGGGAAAACTGAGACACTGATGCATTGTTGGTGAAGTTGTGAACTGATCCAACAATTCTGGAAATTAAAACTTTGCCCAAAGGAATAACAAACTGTACATATTCTTTGATCCGGCAGTATCTCTACTGGGCCTGTATCTCAAAGAGATCATAAAAAATGGAAAAGGACCCATGTGCAAAAATGTTTATAGCACTTTTTTTTGTAGTGGCAAGTGAAGTTAGAAGAACCAAGATAACTTTGTACACAGCAACAAGAAGGCAATAATCAATTCTGCTGGATGTGGCTCTTTTCAACAATGAGGTGATTCAGGCCAATTCCAATAGACTTCCAATGGAAAGAGCCATCTATATCCAGATGGACTGAGTGTGAATCACAACATAGTATTTTCCCCTTTTTTATTGTTGTTTGCTTACTTTTTGTTTTCTTTTTCTTTTTTTTTCCTTTTTGATAGGATTTTTCTGGTGCAGCATGATAAATATGGAAATAGGAATAGAAAAGTTGCACATGTTTAATATATATTGAATTACTTGCGGTCTAGGGGAGAGGCGAGGAAAAGGAAGGAGAAAATTTGGAACACAAGGTTTTGCAAGGGTGAATGTTGAAAACTATTTTTGTATATATTTTGAAAATAAAAACCTATTATTTAAAAAATAAATAAAATTATATGTTGCATTCTTTTATTTCTGTGTTCTGTCAGCCCAACCAGATTTTCAGCTCCTTGAGGACAGAGAACATGTTAGATAGATGGAAGAAGTTGGAATGGGGTGGAGGAATAAGTATTTATTAAATGATCACTATGTACTGGGTACTGTGCTAGGGATTTTACAGTATTTCATTTTATCTTCACAATGCTGAGAGTAGGTGTTATAATCCCCCTATTTTGCAGAGGAGAAAATATCTTGCACAGGGTCATAGAGCTAAAGACTTAGACAAAGACAGAAATAGAAACAGAGAGAACCAGAGAGACATAGACAGAGAGAAACAGAGACAGAAAGAGGAAGGGAGGAAAAAAGGGAGGGAAGGAAAAAAAGAGAAGCCGGGGGGGGGGGGAAGCAGGGAGAGACACAGACACAAACAAAAACAGAGATAGAGAAACAAAGAGAGAGAGATTAGACAGATGGATAGAATATTCTTCCATAATACCAACACAATTCCCTGTACTTAATAGGAACCCAACATTTTTGACTATTCCAATTACTATCAAAACCACAATGGGCTACCTGGAATAGTAAAATAAATACCTCTTCCATGGAAGATTACAAGTAAAGGCTGACTGATGTCTATTGAATATGAATTATAGAGGGGATTCATAATAGATTAGATGAGATTGTATCTAAGCTACCAAACAAATATTCTATAATACTAATGAAGCAAAGAAGTTTTTATTTCAAGGATAATATTCTGATTGTTATATGGCTAAATCTCATACCTAAATGTTATTTTCTTCCTCTTTCCCCATTTTGCTACTGAGATACATATGTTGTCTCCTTGACAGCTGAAATATATGTTATATTTATCATGAATAAATCTAATGAAGAATGTTCTTTCTTCCTTCAGCACTTCACTGAATTTAATAATGAAGAATATTAGTGTTTTCCCTAAGCCAGTGTTTTAATAATATAGATTGAGGTTGAAGTACTACTTTTACTATTCCACCAATTACTATGCAAGAATCAAACATGATGAATAAGATAAGATCTATTGGATCCAAAGAAGTTATAGTCTGGCAAAGAAGATAAGAAATGCATACAAATAGCTGCAATAGCAAAATGAATATCATAAGATATTATATGATAAGGCATAAGAAAACAAAAGTACTTTAACAATGGGCATTCTTTATATATCTCATATGTACATACATATATATATATATCTATTGTTATTCTTCATCAAAATTTAAGGAACTTTTTTAAAGCAATTTGATTATAAATGATTATTTATTTGCTTCTTAACCTGTAATTTTTCCCTATAACCTAAAACTTTAGAGAGTTGCTAGGATACCGAAATGTTGTGACTTGCCCAGGGTCACAAAGCTAATAAATGTTGGAATCAGAACTTGAATTCATGGAATCACAAGATTTCAGTTACAAGGAAGTTCATTTAGTCTGGCCCATATTGAAAAGAAATACTCCCTATTACATATAACTTAACTATTTTTAACTCCCAAGAACTACTTTTTGCCTGCCTATGCCAGGCTACCAGTTAATTATTTTTGTGGAGGTGACTTCTCTAGTTTACTTCTTTCCTTGACTGTCCTAAAAATAAGTCAGCGTGTCTTTCCACTTTCTTTATCTTTGGAAACTTCATAGCAAAATGCTTAAATACATTGCATAAGTCTTCCATGAAGATCTCACCAGAAACAAACTGTATTGTTTATCCTTAAATTTATATGTCACATTGATCCCTCAGCTTTTGCAGCTGCAAACTAAAAGTTTGTGTCCTTATAACTGGGAGGGCCATTTGGTTTTTATTATTTTTCCATTTTAAAGTCGATGATAGATGAGTTTTACTTTATTGCCTTTTTCCTAAGCTCAAAAATATTTGTCCTGTGATTTTTATTGTAGGGTACTGCCACCTATGGGCTCTGCTTTTTAGAATGATTCTATTTGTTGGTTTGAGTTAAGTTTGCAAAGTTTTGATTCAGATATTTACTTTGCCTGAATCAAATATTTGTAGCTCTGCAAACTCAGTAGTTTAGTGATTACAATCAGGGCTAGACACATTGTTTATAAATAAAGTTTATTTTTTCACTGTAGGAATTTAATGCTAGAACTGGAAGCCGTGTATGATCATATCCAGGCCAAACTCCAAAATTTACTAATGAGAAAAGCAAAGTTTAGAAATGTTGAATGACTTGGCTCAAGTTATGCTGCTGGATAATAATAGTGATAACAACAACAACAATAACTCCATTTATGCAGTGCTCTAAAGTTTACAAGGTGATTTATAGATACAATCTCATTTTATCCTCACAACCCTTGAGGATAGGTATCCACATTTTGCAGATATGGAATCCTAGTTAAGAATTTCCTAAAAGAATTTCCTAGATTCACTTAACTAAAATGTCTTAGTGTAGATTTGAACTCATCACCCTAATTTCAGGTACAATGCTCTAACCACTTGACCACCTAGTTACTGTAACAACAGCCTGTATGTTGCTTTCTTTTTTGCATTTTCTCATTTTGAAGTAAATTCCATATTTGACATTTTAATTGGTCTTTTTCTGTACTTTTTACAACTAAAAAAGAACATTTGGCTACAAGTAATGATGTATTCATATTCAAGAATTGACTAAAGATGGATCTTTTTAAAGACTTTTTCATCTAAAGATGGGGTTTTTAAAAGGCCTTATCATTTACATTCTCAGATCTATAAAGTGCATTAGTAAACATTTAATCCATTCCCTAAGGAAACATAAAAGAAGTACAAAATATAGGATGTGGTTCCGGCCCCCAAGATACTTCAAATATTGTTGGAAAGACTAGTATATACAAAATAATCTGTTAGATCATGAATTAAGGTAACATATTTAAGGTTAGAATGAGACCAACAGTAATAGGGAGAGGTCCTGGAAGGGAGATGAATATAGCCTTCCCTGCCTATAAAATGGTCAGTAAATCCAAAACTTCCTAAAAAACAGTCTTTCCCAGGTCCAAGCATGGAACAGTCATTCTTTTTTGTTCCATAACTTTTTTAGTGTTTTGGAAAATTAATTACATGATTATTTTGGAAGAAAACATTGAAGTTTTGTTTCTATTTAATTTGTGTTGTGAGAAACAAACAGTTTGAAACAAATACCTAGAAAATTGAGGGAACCTTGCAGGGAGCTGCTGTCTCTTCTCTCTTAACACACATCAATACTATTTTGCTATCTATTTAATTGAGTTGACAAAACATAAAGGCTTTGAAAGATGAGCATTCTAGTAATCATGTCAGCTAGATAGTATTTGGGAACCGGAGCTAACATTTAAAACTAAATCTGTAAAACTCATGGGGGTAGTAGATCAAACCTCATACTCCTCCAATTACTCAACCAATTCTCCTTGTTTTCCTTCTGAATAGCTTTGAAATTCACTGTAATAGAGAGAAATTAAATGGTATATACCCATTTTCCCAAAGTGAAGGACCATTTATGCTGGTTGAGATGGGATCAAGAAACAATAAATGTTGGTTTCATTTAACTTTTTTTTTCCTCTTTACCTCCTCAGAGGGACTCTAAAATGATCTAGTTTCTATCACTATATAGCACTATGGTTATATGTATTTATAACTACACATAGACATGGGTGCATGTATACATGTGTGTATCCATATTTGTATAATTATGTCTATGTTTGCATAGCTATGTCTCTAGCTATGTACAGATAGATGTATGTATATATGCCTATATATGTATATTTATAAAAAGAGAAAGAGCTATAGATATAGTTAATTTCATATCTATATTACCTATATGTAAAGATCATTCTTATCTATATCTATCTCCATATTTCTCTCAAATTGATATTCCTGTTTCCCAGTTTCTTTTCTGTTAAACCCATTGTCCCCACAATTACAAAACCTTTATTTATATTTATATGTATATAGAATTTTAAAGCACATATCTCACTATAATGTTCCCTTAATAAAAAATCTTCAGTGACTCCCAGGGCCTCTATGATCAAATTTAAATTCTTTATATATTTAAAATCTTCACCATATAGCCTGGGCATACTTTTTTCAGATTATTTTATATTATTCCCCTTTGTGGACTCTGATTTCCAGTTCAAATGTCCTTCCAGCTTTCTGAATTCCATGTTCTTTCTCAATGGCTTTGAAATTCACTGTAATACAGAGAAATTATGTGGAATATAGCCATTTTCCCAAATTGCCCAAGCACAGATTCTCTTTCCTTCTATATGGAAAGTAGATCCTTCTCTACTCTACCTCAGCTTCTTTCAAAGTCCAACTCAGGTGCTACCTCTTATAGGAAGTCTTTCCTATACCCATTTGGATGTTTAGTTTGATCTTTGATCATATTATGAAAATTTATTTATCTAGCTGATGGTATATTTCCCAAGATAATGTAAACTCCTTTGCAGTAGGGATTATTTTTTGTTCTCTTTCGCTTTGTTTTGCTTTTTGTCTTTGTATCTTCAGCACCTAGCATGGTACTTTGTATTTATAAGCCCATAACAAATGTTTTGAATTGAATACCTCAAATCCTAGCACATAGTAGGCACTTAATAATTATTTGATTTAATTAATTAATTGTTGACTGTTGATCAACTCAATGAACTGAATTGAATCCTCATATATTTATGTATCTGGATGTGTATCTGTAAACAAATGTGTGCAATTTTTTGGCAAGTCTGGGGCAAAATGAACATTTCCTTTTCCATGCATACCTGGGGTCGATAACTTTATTACATAAAGCTACTATAGATCAAGTGAGAAAGGCATGTGCCATTTTAAAACATGAAAATCTTATATGGAAATCAGAAAAAAATTGATTTTCAGAGAAATAGGAAATGGTGGTAATTGTTCATTACACAGTGAAATATGTGGATTATTTATTCATTAAAAACATTGCCTTCCCTCATACATGCAAAATATATTGTGAAGCACTATGAGATTAAACAGATAACAAAATTTGATTCAATTTAACATTTATTGAGTATACCAAATATACTATAAAAAGGAAGATAAAAGTTCTACTAAAAAAGGCTAAAATATAAATGCTACAAGAACTTAGAGGAAATAGAAGTTCTTTCTTACCAAGGGCTCCAAATATCCAATTAATAATCTTTGGTTAATTTTCTACTATGTGTTGGACACTGCACTAAGCAATAGGGGAAGGGGTGGGGATGACAGTAAGACATTTACTATCCCCAAATAGCTTATAATCTAATGGGAGAAACGATAGCAAACAAATATACCCACATTATATATAAACATCTATATGTATTTATGCACACACATATAAAGCAACTACAATCGGGATAAATAAAAAATAATTTTAAGAGGAAAAACACCGAAATTTTAAGAAGGGTTTTGGAAGGCTTTCTGTAAAAGGAAGGATATTAGTTGGGACTTAAAGGAAACCAGGGAGATCAACAGATCACAGAGGGAGAATGTTCCTGGCATGGAGGATGGCCAGAAAAAATTCCCAGAGTGGATAGATGGACTGTGTTATTCATAGAATAGCCAAAAGTCCAGTATCACTGGATAAAAGACTTCATGTACTTGAAAGAAAGGTGTAAAAAGTCTGAAAAGGTAGGTGAGGATTAGATTATAAAAGACTTTTAGCACCATGCAGAGCATTTTTTATTAGCTCCTGGAGATTATTGAGTAAGGGAGGAACATAATGAGACTTGTGCTTTAGGAAAATCAATTTAATTGGTAGATGCAGAATGTATTGGAGTGGAGAAAGACTTTAGGCCGGCAGACACACCAGCAGGCTATTGAAATAATCAAGTTTTAAAGTGATGAAGGTCAGTACCAGGGTGTGGGCAGCATGAGAGTGGAGGAGTGGGGGCTATTTAAGAGATGCTGCAAATTGACAGGACTTGCCAAAAGCTTGGGAAGTGAGGGGAGTGATAGTGAAGAAAATTTATAAGGTTCACAATCCTAGGTTATACATCTGAATGACTTGAAAGATCATGTTGCTTTTTTAATGGAGAAAGCAAGGAGGGGAGGTTTAAGAGGGAAGAATGAAGGTTTTTTTTGATAAATTTAATCTGAAATGAATACTTGAATCCAGTTTGAGATGTCTGAAAGTTACAGAAGTGAGATTAGAAGTGAATAGAGAAAGAATAGATAGATAGATGTGGGAAACATCTCCAAAGAGAAGATAATTAAATTGATAGGAGTTGATAAGATCACTGAGTGAAATAGTGTAAGGGAAAAGAGAAGAGGCTCAGGACAGAAAAGTGAGGGACACCTCAGATTAAAAGAAGTGATCTGGAAGAGGATCCAATAAAGGATACAGAGAAGGAGAAATCAGATAAGTAAGAGGAGAACCAGGAAAGAGTGAAATTCTAAGAATTATAGACTTTGAAGAATAGAGGTAGAATTTCAAGTGGAAGAGAAAAAAGATAAAAGAGAATAGAGAGAATTATGGAGGTAGCCCTAGAAGTGGGAAAGTACAGTCCAGAGTACTGTTTTTGATAGATTCATAATTTTCACAAAATTCAGATGAGATGCAATATAGAAAGCATGTTACAAAAAAGCAAAAATCAATTTTAATTAAATAAAAATATTAGTTCTTATTAACTCTGGTTTACTTTAAATTTTCTGGGTTACATTAAGTGCATTAGAATTAACATCTAGGCATTTAAAGCCTGTAAAGTATAATTTTCCTTCTCTCTTCATCCTCCACCCAGATCCTATTGCTCTGTGACAATTGCAACCACAAACTCTCAATGTACTTGGCTTTATCAATACAATCATTTGGCAAAAACAGAATCAGTTGAGGACTATAGAATTTTGGGCAGCCTTTGGGCTGTTCTAGTATCTCAGATATTTCCTTCACCATTCCTTTATTCTCTATGGTTCTTGTGTGTATGGTTTTATGACATGGTAAAGCTATATGTAGATAAAAAGACAATCATAGCAGGGCGGAGCCAAGATGGCGGAGTGAAAAGGTGACTTTCTGCCTCTCCTCCGATCTTCTCTCAAATCAACAATAAAATAAGCCTCTGAACTGATCTTCAAGTCAACGAACTCAGAAATATTTGGGCACGGTTCTCTGGAGAACTTCATATCAGGTTAGTCAGACTCGGACAGAGAGATAAATACACAACAACTGTGCAGGCCGGAAGTGAGGGTGGGACTCAGCTCGGCTCACCGTGGAAGAAATTCCAAACTCCAAACTCCAAATTCCAAACACCTGGAGTTTATCTGAGGCACTCGGGACACTCTGCCCTGATTGGGGACAGGTGTTCTGGCAGACTTGCCTTGTTTAAGGAGTAATTCGGACTTAGTCCTAGCCCCCACCGGCCCAGCACCTTAAGTCAACTCGCCGAAGTGCCCCAGGGCAAAGCGTCTTCAGCCGAGGTTTTTTTTTTTTCCCCTACCTTAAAGAGATATCCACTCTGTCTAAAAAAAAAATGATGAAGAAGCAAAAGAGAGCTCTCACCATAGACAGCTTTTATCAAGGCAAAGAAACGACCTCAGATACAGAGGTTTCTTTAGACAAAAATCCAGAAAAAAACAGCCACAACCATCACTGGTCCCTGTTTCAAAAGGCCTTTCTGGAAGATTGCATAAAGAACCTCAAAAGAGAGCTGGAGGATAAATGGGAAAATAAATTGAAATCAGTGCAAGAAGGATACAGTATCTTGCAAGAAGGATATGATGGTCTGCAAAAGAGATATGAAAAAGACACCAATTTATTAAAAAATAAAATTAGTGAAGTGGAAAAAGAGTGCAGTGAACAAATTGGCCAGTTACAAAAGGAACTTAAAAAGGTAACTGAAGAAAACAACACTTTAAAAATAAGAATTGAACAAATGCAAGTGAATGACTCACTAAGACTTGAAGAATCAGTCAAACAAAAACAAAAAAATGAAAAATTAGAAGAAAATATGAAATATCTCCTAGGAAAAACAACTGACTTAGAAAATAGATCTAGGAGAGACAATCTAAGGATTATTGGACTTCCTGAAAGCCATGATCAAAAAAAGAATCTGGACACTATCTTCCAGGAAATCCTGAAAGAAAACTGCCCT